>OY982962.1:14846608-15095213 GCA_963890685.1 Plagodis pulveraria
TTTCTGGCCGATAGTCACAATTTAAACTTACGTTCTGCTGATTCCTTGCTTCTTACTACGCACTCCCACACTACATCTTTCATGGACAAATCTTTTATTGTTATGGCAGTGAGACTATGGAATCAACTCCCGGTCAATATCAGAAAATCACCCTCAAAAGCTACTTTTAAAAAGTCAGTCCACGATTTTTATTTGAGTAAAATATCCTTGTCAGGCCCGTTATATTATTCTAGTTGCATTTGATATAATTTTCCCGCTTTATTCATTTGATTTTATTGTGAACATTGCTATATAGGGTTATTTTACAGCAATTTATATCAAAATTTATAAATATATATTTAGCTATTATTATTATTTATTATCATATTTTATATTACATTATGCATTTATTTATTATATGTAGTTATAGTTATTATAACAACTTATTTTCTTTCTTTTTTTCTCTTCTGTACTTCTTGTAGTTTCCTTTTTGCATACTTAACCTATTTATTCACCCCTTGATGCACATACACCTTCTCAAACACCCTCGCTGGATGACTGGTAGATAATGCCTTAGCATTAAGTCCTCCTTTTGTACATTTTTTTTGTGCAATAAAGTATTAAATAAATAAAATAAATAAAGCGAGTCCAATAATACTTAGTGTGTGAAAGAATAATTGTGAACGACTGTTTTACGTCAATGAATAAAAATAAAACTTTTTATGGTGGTAGGGCATTTTGCGAATACTCGCCTGACTAGCTACCACCCTCAAGTAGAAACTGTCGCCAAGCACCTAACTGTGTTTTCCGGCAGCTGTGTTGTCCTTGAGAGCCAAAAATTCTAGGATAGCCTGAACAACATCTTCGACCACGTCATCACTGACCATCATGTGAGATAGTGGTCAAAGGCTGGACGATAAGTTATAGATAAACAAAAAAAAAAACGGATAACATTCCTCTCAAAGAATGGACTTAATTATTTTTCATTTATACGTTGATTATAAGATAATGAAATAAAAACTACTCATTATCGCCAACGTTAATTAGTATGTTTACTTTAACAATAGTCCAACGATTATATTAGCATAGTAAAAGGTAGGTCATTAAAATTATTGGCAACGTAAACGTCCCAATCAACGTCCCAATAGTAAAAAAGTGTTAACTGTTGTCAAAATAGAGTTCAACAAGGTATCATTAACATATCATTTTAATACAACATTTTAGAATATTGCATGATATACAATGCATAACATATTGCACGATATACGACGCTTATGTTTGAAAGGATGAGTGTAGATGAAGCGAAAGAGGTAAGGATCGTAGCTAGTGGAAATATGTGATCTCTGCCTACGGGGAAGAGGGGTGGTTTTTTGTATGTATGTACAATGTTTGCATATTCCAGATACATAACATTCTCATACACGTAGGTAAGGTACCCATAATAAAAAAAAACTTTCAAGTTCGTACGAAGGTGAGGTATTTTATCTAGTTTAATAGTAAAAAAGTGTTATTGTATATATATTCTGAAAATTGTTCCTCGGTAAATTAAATACATACCCTACACTTTCTGTAATCAATATGTACTTCTTTTTATAATGAACATTATATTTATAGGTATTGCTCTATATCGAAGTACAGCGGTTCGTGATAATATGCCGCTGTCTATAACATTGAATTTTTTATTGTGACGGAACAAGCTCTTTACCTACCTGATGTTAAGTGGTACCCTCTGCCTATAACAGTCGCATTTCGTTAATAGTGACGAACCGCACTGCGCCCGTTACTCTGAGTTGTACAGTTGTTTAATTTTACTGGCTCTCAAGGACTGCTGCCGGTACGCACTGTTACGTGCTTGGCAACAGATTATCTACTTGAGGGTGGTGGTTAGCCAGGCGGGCATTCGCAAAACGCCCTTCCACCATGCGTTGAAGCTCAAGCCGGCAGCGGGGATCGAACTATAGACCTGCGGCACCGCAGTCCATAGCTTTTATCGCTCGGCTATAATTACTTACTTATCATACCCACATACCCTACATCTTCGAGTATAATATCTCTCAATATCACATTTTGTTATCGTCGGTCGTAATAAATGTCTGACGTTTAGGTACTAAACATTCAAAGGCTGGTAATAATATTACCACCCCTGTATATACCCAAAAGGGATATGACCTACACATTTCACCCGATGAGTTTTGATCCCATATAACAAGGGTAAGTTTACTGCTATCTTCTATTATATTGTAATATGTCATTTTTATATTAGTATTCTGACATACATTGTTATTTCAAGTAAGTACTTAAAAAATCTTACTAGAAATTAAAAAAAAAATGATCCCCAAGACGTCTGCCAAGCGTGGAGATTATGGCGAATCCCCCTTAATGTTTAGCAGTAGACAACCCTGCTGATATTTTGAAACTCGTATCAGTTAAGAGATTGCAGGTTATAACGACGTATAAAATAATAAAACAGTCAGTTTATGGTTTCATAAACTTCTATTAAAGCTTTGTTTTAAAAGTTTAAGTTTGTTTAACTCCACAACTCTTGATAATACAATCATTTAAAAGTTATGTTATTATAGGTACGATCATAATGATATTATCTTGCGAAGTAGATAATGAATACCTATAAGCTCGTATTAGGTGAACTTCAAATGTCTTATAAGATTGGTTACATATGTACACATACAAAACAATTACGCCTATATATTTCCAAAAATATAGATATAGGTTACTTGTAAAGATTATTCAACAACAACAGTCCAACAAGGTGGCAAAAACTACATCTATTTTGTTCCATTCAAGGGTTTCTTCAACAGAATAAGACCTCTAAGCCTACTAAGCCTATACTTTTCGTCGATCCATTCATTCATCTGTCCTACCTTCAAAGGGCTGTAATCTATTGAACCTAATAAGTCTTCGCAGAATATATTTTATTGTGGCAGATATACTATCACATGGAAATCAAATATGGGTGCCTATAACGCTGTAATTAACCATTCGTACTGGGAAGAACAAAAATCGTAAGCACTTTTATAAATTACATATATTGCCAGGGTAAGTTTATGGTATTATAAAACAGTGATGGGAGTGTCTATCTACTCGTATATACTGACGGTTTTAGATTTAATTGATCAGCTAAATATGTTAAAGTTCTCACGCAGCAAAACCTCTATTACGATAACTGTTCGTCGTGTTAACCCGTTCAGAAAACAAGGTATAAATATCTCAAAGTGGCCGTACGAAAACTACATAATTTAGTAGCTCGTACGGCGACCGATCGATGGGGATCGGACACTACCAATCTCCGGCATATACTTACCCGCTATTATACCCTTATACTCGTACTCTAACTTCTCCACTGTTTTAATCTCTATAATTTTGATAAATGTTTTTATAAGGTGTCACCTACCTTGACTGATTCTTGGTTTATTACCAAGGATCGAACCGAACGAGTTTGTATTTATATTTAAATCTCACGTGTTGTGTCACAAAAGATATACGTACCAGCTTATTTTACTTGAAAGTGATGAAAAGATAATGAAACGTTATTTTAATAAGAAGTTTAGCTACTTAGAGTGTATAACTAATTCTAAATACCATTTCAACACCCTTCCAGTTTTGTTTATATTAGCTTTCATTTATTGTTTTGTAACGGCAAATCATAACACTGCTGTTACTAGCCAAAAAGTTAAATTGTGATAAAAGAACTTGTTCCAACAATCGATGGTAATTATTAGGCGTGGAGTTAATCTGTGCGTTCATTTTAAGCTGAACATGTGGAAAATAAAACAATATTGTTTCATTTTATGAAAGGAACCATTATTTGATTCAAGTACGATTACCATTATGGTTGGTGCAGGTTCAACCAATTTCCTTAATGTCGAATACAAGTAAAAAATAAATATGCGTATTCATAGAATATTAAACATGACTAAGTCTCCAAATCAGACGACGTTTACATACACAGAGTAGAGTGCTTACACTTGTACTTTACCTACCTACTTAACCTTTAGTGCCTACTTTGACGCAAAAAATATTCTTTTGAGAGTAAAAGCAAGCGTGGAAACGTCAAATTAAGTTGCTCATACATTCCTGTATTTTTTTCATTTCAGCGAACACAAATAAAATCAACCTGATGTTTTAAACATTATTACGTACAGTCTTCTTTTTTGCTTCATTTAATGTTTACTATAGAGGAAAAAAATATTAGACCATCATTCTATACATTATTGGACAATGAGGTAACAGTGGATGTAGCGTAGTACGAATTTCAAGATAATGTGTGACACGATTAGGTATTTTCAGATGATCCTTGAATGAATAACAAGGACTACCGGGAATGCAAACTTGAAATGTTATAAATGGACGAGATAGGCATTTTGTGAGCGAATAAAAATAATAACTGTTGAATAAAAATATGAACGAATAAAGCACCAGAGGAACGCTAATGTAAGTATGGTTGGATGGGTGAAAAATGATCTGTTTATGAAAGTTGTGACTACCGAGATGAGTATTGATGTATCAGAATAGAAATTAGTGTTGAGTTCATTTAGCGTGGGATAAGGACAAGAAAAAGAAAGAGAAAAATATACAAGGCACTACAAAATTAATCGAATGAAAATTGAGTATTTTGTTCTATCTCTCATCAACCGGAATATCCACCCAAGTTAAACAAAGGTCCCCCTTATTGAGAGGAGATTTTCCATAGATTGCCCAAGATCGCAGTATAAGATGGTAACTACCATCTTAAACTGCGATCTTGGGCAATGGTAACTACCATCTTATACTGCGATCTTGGGCAATCTATTTCTGTTGATGACTATTCAGAAGGCCCTGCTGCCCACCACCTGGTATTTTTCCTTCTGTTGCCTTTTACGACTCCCAGAGGAAGATAAGGATGCTATTAGTTTATTGTAGCTATTTTGAAAACTCAAGTTACTATACATTCCTGTAGCTGAAGCCTTCCCACATCATATCCGCAACATACGCAACGTAAGTTACGATTACAAGGCATGCCCGAGGCAGCAAATTCTACTTCAGCTGAGAAACGTTAACTATGCCGTGTACATCCTTAGCCGTACTTTATGCGCGGATCCGTCCCATTTAACGAACGAGAGGATATACAAATTAATTTAGTCCTGCGTTTGTACTTCGCTCTTTTTTGCGAGAATTTATATAAATATATAATACTCGTATGTTTATGAAGAAAATTATAGCTGTATGCATATTAGAATCAACTCTATTACAGAAAAGGCCGTATACAATATTAACCCTATTTTTTGATATATTCAAATTATGTGGTTAATACACTGAGAAATGCTACATTTCTGTCACTATCGGACTGCATACGATGAAAAGAGAAGCAGGGATGGTGAAATCGCAAAAACTCCTTTTTATTTTACGAGATATTATAATTGTCTATCAAATTGTATGAAACTGGACTGTTCATCTTTTGGTAATTATGAATAAAATCCTAGGAAGTGTTTGGGCCAACTTGAGAACATAATAATGATCTATCAAAACAAGTTTTACTAGTCATGTTTCTGGTTTTGATGGGACTATATTAGATCCTAAAGTTAATTTCGTCATAAAAATAAAAACTTAACGTTTTGTGGCCTTTGAGAGAAAAGCTATGAAAATGTAGATAATATTCAAAATTTTCTTTTAGATATCAGCCTAAACCTGATTTTATCAAATAAGAAGGAGCCTAAATGGTCCTAATATAATAAAAAAAAACAATTAATCTAATCAATAATGACTAATGAGGCCATCGTAAGTTAAATTTAATCATTTTGGTTAAGAAATTTGCGTTTTGAGAGAAATCGTTTCTACCATACTAACCTGTGCTTGAATTCTGATTCATAAAAAAATACCAAAATTATTAAATTTGGCTTAAAATCAAGGTTTTCCTTCTTCTCAAATTATAATATTTGTCATATAAATGACGAGCGAACTTGAGAGACAAGTCACGGGAAAATATAAATATCTATTTAAATATTTTTAAATGACCTTTTAAATTATACCTATAAACCCCAATATTGACGACATTTCCTACGTGTTCAAAATATATCAAATTCGGTGCAAAAACATTTTCTATTATTCGTAAGAAAATTCCGAGCTACCGTTTCTACTGAGCTTAGCTTTTTTCACAACAGATAGGTTAGCCTATGACCACCTACTCACCTGTATGGTAAAAAAGATTCAAGTTCCAATCACCAAAGCTTAGAGCTTAATTTTATATTAAGCATCGCGTATTGATCCCCTAAGGTTCCACTATAAGCAACGCTAACGGTCAATATTTTGGCTTCGTACTCAATATGAAATACAAATATAACATGTAATCGTTCCACATAGACGACCAGCGATCAAATAGTTCTAGCGATGAGGTAATAGTCTATAATTAATGACAACAAATAATAGGTAAAATAATCAGTACAAGTTATGTATTTTTAGTTCCTATTGTACCTATATTGAATTCTGTTTATAGTGTGTTTCTTAACGTAACACGTTGAAATTCAGGTGGTAAACAAATACATCAGGGTTACGTTGTCGCCGCCACTCGCACCGCCGGTACCTACAAATGAAGCTCAAGCCCATACAGGATTCAAACCATAGAGCGGCATTCCATAGCTATTGCCACTGGGCCATTACTTCTAATACTGCGCGTATTCTGGGGACGGTGACCACTGGCAGTGGTCTGTAAGAAGAAATTTCTAGCTGCTTACATTTTTTTCAGCAAATTATGTTTGTATATTTCATCAATAATGATGTACATAGATAGCGTCAATTCTGTAATAAGGGGCAGGCGAAGGTGTTTAAACACCCACATTTTACCAGACATGTTTTGATCCCGTGCGGGATCGAAGATCCCGAGGACGTGCCTGTTGCCATTTATACCGGGAACAGTTGCAGACTCCGGGCTGCGATTGAAAATGTATTTGTGATAATGATGTAGGTAATTTATTATAAGTTTTTTAGGCTACATATATTTTCAGGTTATGATGTAGGTAGGTACCTAAATAGTTTTTTTATCATTTAATCAAATGCTAGAGCTACACCAATCTACAATCACAGTAAAACATTTGATGTGGACCTTCATTAGCAGTCTGGCAAAATTTTAACAATATGGCTTATAAGTTTAGTAAAAAAAACCTGTTGGTTATGTACAAAGAGAAATTTTATAGGGCAAAAAAAAAGAAACGGGGAAAAAAAATAAACCTTCTATCAGCGTTGGTACCTACCGGACAAGTCACAGCCTTTGACATTTAAAAGAATAATGGAAAATGAGGTTCTCCATCGATAAAAATCGCAGTTCTTTTGTGAATGTAACTGAAAAACATGAGGCGAAATAACCTAAAGGCAGGCGCGGGAATGGTTGGAGTACACGTTTGCCCCATTGAGCTACATTGAACACGGCTCTATATCAGCGCCCCATTGAAGCAATAAAGCAACCGTAGTATGATTAATGGGCCTGCAACCTCCACCCGACGCCCACCCTTTCCAGAGTCTTGATCGTGACTCACTATAAAGCTTTAGTGATTTACTATCTCATAATACATGAATAAAAAGCGAAAAGCCATACCAGAAGATCCTACTGTTATAAACCACGTCAAATACAAACGACTTTCATTTCGGTGTTTCGCAAATAAAGTAGCTATTTATTACCTTAATTCTGTATCGCGTTTCATTAAAAAAAAGCCGTGAAATGCCAAGGCCAAAACAATTATTTTTGGTCAACATAGAAAGTATTTTCAGAATGAATACATTTGATTCGCCCATAAGACAGATCAGACGCCAATATATCAGATTGAAATAATGTAATAAACAATTAGTTTTTTTTTGCCTTGATACAAAGTCAGCTATTCCCATTAAGTTTGTAGACATCAAAATAAGAACAGTTTTTCAAAAACCTATACTCATTTATACAAAATCTGATAACTACCATATCATATGTTTAGCAGAAAAAGTTTTATTTTTTCATGTTTGTTACTAGTAGTTATAATAAGTGTTTTTCAAGTCCAGCATTGCACCACTTAAGCGTTTCGATAATGTATAATTACGTTGCATATTTGTTCCAATAAATTATCAATTCCGAATATAGCATACGTGCCTGTTATTCTGATAATTAATTCGCGGACTTATATATCTTTTGACACAGAAATCCGTACAAGAATAGAAATAGCTAGAGGCACATTCATGAGAATGAAATCCCTATTTTTGAACAGAAACATTAAAATAAGTCTGAGATGGCGAATGGTCAAATGTTAGATTTTATCGATACTGCTGTATGGTGTATACCTTACATAATAAAATAGAAAGCAATTTAAACGCATTTGGGATGTGGATATACAGGGCGTCCCAAGGCGATGCCACATGGAGGGAAAGTACCTTGTATAGTCTAGATGGAACATTTTACTGAAAGAAGACATTATTTAAATTTAAAAAACAATATAAACTGCATTCATAGATATTTACATAATTACATGGTTGAACCGGGAATCAAACCCGATACACGAGAAAAAAAATCACCTGTAGTTTTATCATACCGATCGAAAGATTTCATCGTAAGGATTATTTTTTGCTTGTCAGAAATTAAAGGAAGACTGTGAATTTTAACACTTCATGTGAAATTTTGTTCAGAAAAATGAAAATCTGACGTTGCCCGAAGGACATAACTGACATTATCATAAGTGCTTAGAAACAGATAATCTGGCACTGCGAGGGTGGGTTTCTGCAAGACATAAATATCTCCTAGTGTGACAGTGTAGAAAAATGTTTGGGTTCTAACCTTACAGGCATCTTGTTATAATTCAGTGGTTAAAATGTTCACGGAATATGTTTTAGCAAGTGTGATTGCCTTATAACAATGTTACAAATAATAATACCAAGAATTAAAAAAGTTCCCATACACTTATGTCCTTTTTTTCATAAAAGACAATAAAATATATAAGCGTCAAACTGTATATGGTTTTATTCTAATATCTAACGAAGGTATAATAAAAAGCGGCCAATGGCAGGTTGTATTTCTATTAAGGAGACTGTATAGAAAATAAAATATTTTTTTTGACCTTGACCAGTTTTATTTACTTGTCATGCAAACACAGGGTTAGGTAAATTGCACCACATTTTTGGATAAAGCGTCATGTAAACTTTGTTCGACTTCTATTAGACTATGAATCTCGGAAAAGAAATCAGTTTAATTTCGATCAATGACTGAATAAGTATGCTTATAAAAACAAAACCGGCCAGGAACCAGTAGGACTCGCCCACCCTAGAGTTTTGGCAACACGCAGTTTGCCTTGTATCATTATTAAAAATAATGATACAAGGCAAACTGCGTGTTGACACAAAATGTGTGACACACAATCTCGTAAAGGCTATATTCCGTAGGTGTCACTAAACTTGTATCGCACTATGATTTTATCCGTACCCGTGCTTTTAGTTTCCAGTTTAGTTGTCAGCAGATTACTACCAAGGAGGTTATTGTGTTTATTAATTTTCCTTAGAAAAACAAAACCAAGGAGTTTCGCCTTCACATTAACTATACGAATCACTTAGCTTACCATTGGTGGTATGGTGCGATAAGTTATCAAAGCATTGGCTAATTTTACTTTTTTTTATAAAATCTGCGCGCACGTTAGCGATTCAAAGAGTGACTAATACTGAAGAATATATAAGTGTCTCTTGTGCTACATACGTTATTCCAATTTTGGCTTGATCATTTATAGCCCTCATCTGCGGCTTGGGCTTTTCACTCTTACGGTAAACCAATATTCCGATCGAGAACTAATAATGCTCGCGCTTACAATAGTGTAGCCTCAATTGTAATAATGAACTTTCCGCACTACTATCATATTGTACTATGGTCATAGATTTACATATTATATATCATCGCTTCATTCTTCAGATACAGTTTTACAAGGTAGTCCTTTATCCTGCAAGGCATTATTCGCACTTTAGAGAATCGATTTTTAATCGATGTTTTTTTTTTTACTGGCAACTTTTACCGCCTATTCGTTCATTTCCGTTCCGGCTGTCTGTTCCCTCATTCTTTTTTCGAGCGAGGCAGCGTTCGCACGTGCCACACGAAATAAGTTCAGTTTAGTGCAAAAATCTTGTGACGCCATCTTCATCATGCCTAAAAGGCGAAACGAAGAAGAGATTGAGCGTTATCAACGCAAAATCAGGAAATTAGAAGGAAAGCAACGTAGATACAATAGAATTGTATACTCATCGTACGAAGACTCAGATATATCAGGTAAGTTACCTACCTTACATATTAAAAAGGTGATTTTTTCCCTGATTCCTCGATTACCACGCCTGGAGGTTGACCGTGTGTCATCACGAAGGTAACTTTTCCCGAGAGGTTAACCGTGTGTTAACACGTGGGAGTATCGTAATTGTCTGTAAGACGACTATGATTAAACTAATCGAGGCAATCTAAAGTATGTAATGCTGGGAGGTGGATCGTGTATCCTCACGAAAGCGATTTATAATTACATATATTAATTATGTCATGCCAGGAGGTGGATCGTGTATCCACACGAAGGCAAATTGATATTTACATAATTTCCGGGTCTAATATCTCTTTTCACAATAATTATTTTTTTTCCATCTTCTCACCTACCCTCAATAACGTTTTGTTATCGTATTTTTTATAGATAACGATAATATCGCACAGAGTCAGAGTCATCCAAGGACAACTATAATAAGGCAAATGAAATTGAAAACTCGGCTCCAGAATTGGATCCCAACGTTCTCGTAGCCTTAGGAGAAACCACAGAAGAGGCTCCAAAGTTTGGCCCAAAACTTCATGAGAAATTATCTCTTCTCTGGGCACCCATTCTCAAAAAAGGCATGAATAAAGAAGCAAAGGAAAAACTAATAAAAGAGTATCTAATACCGGAAAATTGCCCAATGCTACAAGCACCAAAATTAAACCCTGAAATTTCGGCGGCAGTTGCTGAGAGTACCAGAGCGCGTGACAAGCGTGTCGAAGCAATACAACAGCAACTCGGCCAGGGTATAGCTGCTTTAAACAAAGGTTTAGAACAGCTTCTAGACGATGGCACAGAAAAGCTTCAAGCTATAAAATTTCTGAGCGACAGTTGTCGCATTTTGTGCGACCTACATCATGGTGAAACAGAAGCCAGAAAAAGGTTTATCACTCCGGGATTGGATAAATCCTTTTTAAATATCATGCAAGATGCGGACCGAGATGACTTGCTTTTCGGAAATAAGCTCTCCGAAAAAATAAAAGCCACAAAGGTTATTGAAAAGCATGGTTTGCAAATCAAGAAGACACCACCAAATCCTAAGACGACATCTTCTTCTTCATCTTATCAACCATCGACGAGCAGATCACGCCAACAGGGAAACTGGATGGGCCCTCCTCGCTCCTCATCGAACAGAGGGGGGAAAGGAGGGCAGAAGAGACCGGCAGCTACAGCGGGCCGGAAGACTCCCTCAGGAGTCTCCTCTCAACAGAAACAGTCATACCAGAGCAAGCAGCCCCGTGCAACGGGTCAACAGTAAAGGTACCCGCTGGAAGAATCCAGCATTATTATAGCTGCTGGCTTCGCATTACTAAAAATTCCGAAATACTTAAGTGGGTTTCGGAGGGTTATTCCATACCGTTTTGTAGAAAAGTAAAACAAGTCTACACCCCACGTAATTTATTTACCTATAGTGATCATGAGGACATGTTACAATCTGTAAATAAATTGCGAGGCCTTGGTGCTATATCTGAATGCAATAGATCTAAAAATGATTTTATTTCTAGCATATTTTTAGCGGCTAAGCCTAATGGGGGTAAAAGATTTATTTTAAACCTTAAGGCTTTAAACAAATTTATACCCTCTATCCACTTTAAAATGGAGGACCACAGAACAGCGGCTACACTTGTACCTAAAGGGGGGTTTATGGCAAATATAGATTTAAAAGAAGCATATCTTTTAGTTCCTATTGCAAAAGAGCACCGTAAATACTTACGTTTTGAATTTGACGGTACTTGCTTTGAATTTTGCGCCATGCCTTATGGCCTGTCTGTGGCACCTAGAGTATTTACAGAGTTAATGAAAGAACTGATAAACCATCTACGGAATATGGGTTATAGATCAGTTATATACCTAGATGACATCCTGTGCATAGGAGACACGTATGTAGAATGTCAAGACAATGTTAAAAAAACTCTTGAATTGCTCCAATGTGTTGGCTTCATCGTAAATTATGACAAGAGTAGCCTTGAACCTCAACAAGTCTGTAGGTTTTTAGGATTCATATATAACTCTTTAAATATGACTTTAACATTGCCGGATGAAAAACGGAAAGGTATCATGCAGTTGACTAAAAAATTTATCTGTTTGCCAACATGTTCTATAAGGGAACTATCACAATTCATTGGGGTGCTTACTGCAGCATGCCCTGCAGTAAAATATGGTTGGTTGTATACGAAAACCCTTGAACGCCAAAAATATTTAGCCCTTCAGAAACATGAGGATTTTGACGCAAAAATTAAACTAACGAACATAATTTTACCCGATCTTCTATGGTGGAACGAAAATATAATTTCTACGTACAACTTTCTGAGACCTAACAAAAACTTCAGCATGGCAATATATACGGATGCTTCTAGAACTGGTTGGGGTGCCTTTTGCGATGGAAAACGAGCAAGTGGTGCATGGAAACTAGAGGAATTATCTTTCCACATTAATCACTTAGAGTTGTTGGCCGTTTTCCTAGGATTAAAATGCTTTGCAAGCACACATTTTGATTGCTCTATATTGCTGCGTGTTGACAATACCACAGCATTATGCTATATTAACCGCATGGGGGGCATTCGATTTCCTCATTTAAATAAGTTGGCGAAAGAAATTTGGCAATGGTGCGAGAAGCGGAATATTTCACTTTTTGCATCCTACATTAATACCCATGAAAACAAAGAAGCAGACGAAGAATCTCGAAAAGTTAATGCTGACATTGAGTGGGAAATATCAGATTGGGTATTCCAAAAAATTGTTCATACTCTGGGTGAGCCAAAAATTGATCTATTCGCATCTCGTATTAATGCCAAATGCAGTAATTATATTTCGTGGAAGCCAGACCCCGATGCAATGGCAATCGACGCTTTCACAATTGATTGGCGTCCTACTTTTTTCTACGCATTCCCGCCATTTGCTCTTATTCTTAAATGCTTGAGAAAAATCATTAACGACAAAGCCACCGGCATTTTAGTCTTCCCCTACTGGCCCGGTCAAGCCTGGTTTCCTCTACTCAAAAGAATGCTCATCTCTGATATAGTCATCTTTGAGCCAAATCGGGACCTTTTACGTTCAAATTACAGATACCAACACCGACTGAACAACAGCCTTTCCCTGGGGGCCGCGACGCTCTCAGGGCAGCATTTGTTAGACTAAACACTCCGGAAATAGCCTTGGACTTGATCCTAGCATCCATTTCGGATAATACAATGAAGCAATATTCAACAACGTACAAATTGTGGTGGTCATTTTGCTTAGAAAACTCTGTAAATACCTACGAAGCTCCAGTTTCAGCAATACTATCGTTTCTTGTTGATCTTGTTCATAAAGGAGCATCTTATGGCTCTCTCAACAGCCACAGATCTGCTCTATCCTTATTGCTTGGGAATAACGTTGGATCCGAAGAACGTGTTAAACGCTTATTAAAAGGCATTTACAGACAAAACCCATCCCGACCTAAATATACAAGCACGTGGGATCCAAAATTTGTATTAGACCACGTTTCCACCTGGTACCCCAACAGAGAGATAAATTTAGTTAAACTTACTAAAAAATGTGTAATTTTATTAGCTTTGTGTACTTCTCATCGAGTGCAGACTTTATCGGTCATTAAAGTACAGAACATTGATAAAACCCCTTCAGGTATAAAGATTTTAATACCTGACATAATAAAAACCTCGGCATCTAACCGTGAGCATCCGGTACTTTTTCTGCCGTATTTTCTAGACGCCAAACATATGCCCAGCAAAAACCCTCGAAGATTATTTAACAGCAACATCAGATTTGCGCCCTGAAGGCACAGATAATCTTTTGCTGAGTTATAAAAAACCTTTTAAGGTGGTATCGTCACAAACCATAAGCAGGTGGATAAAGTGTACTCTAGCGGAAAGTGGCGTTGACATCTCAGTATTCAGCGCCCATAGCACACGTCACGCCTCCACCTCGGCAGCGGCCTCAGCCGGAGTCTGTATTGACACAATCAGAAAGACTGCGGGTTGGTCCAGATCGTCTTTGATGTTTGCTCGATTTTATAACCGTCCAGTTATTGACGAGGGTGTATTTACTCGATCCGTTTGTGGAATTAATAATTAGATAAACACATATGGTAAAATAATGTATTAATACTGTTGTATATTGATTCATTTTGATTATTTAGTAACGAAATAAGAAACATTGTTTTTTTCTTTAACGTTACATCATTAAAGTTTTCTACTTAGTTCTTGTCTGTTTTACTCATGTAAACTCATCTTACCCAATACATCTTATCTCTGAACATCTACCTTGTAAAACTGTATCTGAAGAATGAAGCGATGATATATAATATAAGATCAAACGAACTTCTTGAAGTGAAGTTCGATCATTATTATATGAATCGCTTCATTCGAAGATACAGAGTTCCCACCCAACCCCGAAACAAAGTAGAAAATTAAGAATATCTCTGAACATAAATGAGGGAACAGACAGCCGGAACGGAAATGAACGAATAGGCGGTAAAAGTTGCCAGTAAAAAAAAAAAAACATCGATTAAAAATCGATTCTCTAAAGTGCGAATAATGCCTTGCAGGATAAAGGACTACCTTGTAAAACTGTATCTTCGAATGAAGCGATTCATATAATAATGATCGAACTTCACTTCAAGAAGTTCGTTTGATCTTATATTATAGGGGCAAATATATTGAGATATTGTCAAAGAGTTCGGGATCTTTAATGATGGGAGTCCGACTTGGGTTAGGCCGTTTTTCATTATTTTTTGTTGTAAATCTGTATCTTTAATTCTGTGCCTGTAGTTTCATCAACATTTATTCCCTCTAAACGGGACCGGGAACATAGTAATATGAACATTACTGCTTAGCGGTAGAAATAGGTATGGTGACCGTACTTCCGCGGACGAACTCGTTCACAAAGAGAGAATTAATATATTTGTCGGTGCCTCCCACTTTTCGTTTTTTTTATTCTTTTATTTCTTAGGCTATACGCTATCATAACACATTCTCTGAAAATTTCAACTGGCTACCTATTACAGCTAAATGGCGGTCAAACAACGTAAGTTTTAAAATGTGATGCTGTTTTCTCGTACAGAACCCTAAAAAACGAATTATCAGTGAAGGTGAAGAATGAGTACTCAGTTTGAAATTTTAAGCTCGCAAATCTGAAAGTTGTTCCTCTCATCAAGTTTTTAAATCACCACGAGACGCGACGACGACATGACGACTAAACGATAATTTGTTTTTGAAGTTTTAAAATAATTTTACGAGAATTTTAATCTCAAAGCAAGTTGTGAAAAAGTTTTTAATGGTCCTTGCGCTCATGTTCTGCTTTTTCTTTTCGTTGGGTTGACGCTTGGAAAATAAGATATCAAGTATCATCCTTAATATAAAACTCAGGCTCCGGTGTAATCAAAGACGTTCTCATGTTAAATTTATCGTTGCTTAGCTATTTACTGGGTATACTTAGTCAAAGTTGCACCTGTAACTTATGCTTATAAAAGTTGTATTATTTTTCTTAGGGCTATAGTTGTCAGTTATATTGGAAAGTTTTTTGTTATTTGAAGTATAATTTTTTACTGCTGATTGGCTAGTTTTTGACTAAAATCTCACCTTATGGTTAGAGAAGGTTAGTGTTGATGTGGTTGACGGGGGTCAAAGATGCATAGAAGCCATTGCATACTTCACAATCTGAACGCAGAAACAATGAACAATGAACTCTGAATTCTAGACCGCTTTTGAACCGTTGCCTCAGTACTAAATACCAACAGTGTTTACCCATCCAAACAATGACCGTAGCGAACATTGTATAACATAGTCGATCGCTTAAGAATGAATACTATAATACTAGATGTGTCGTACTCTCTACCCGTAGTATAGTATTGAGGTTGCTACGACATGAGATTACGTAGCCTCAATTGTGGCATACTATACATATACGTTATAAACATCGCGATGATTGAATTGTACACAGTATTTTCCGACTACAGTTACACGCATAGAATGAATTAGAGCATCATTAAGAAAAGGGTGCTAATTAAACAGACTTCTTTTTAATACCCTCTAATAATCTACATTGCCTTCTAAATTACTAACTCAGCCATAATCAACGAGCATCTGAATATATCTTAGGCACTAGTTATCTTCTATATAAGCCTTTCTAAATACAACTAAGTGTGGTGGTTAATTTTTTTTTAATTTGAAACATGCATTTTTGCAGTAAACTTCTAAAACAATAATATATGACATAAAGAAATATATTCTATTAGCTTAATTTTTTTAACACAGTGCGATTAAAATTTAACTCACCCACATGTTTTAATTGATTTAGCTAAAATTGACATCAAATAGTAAATAAGGCCACTATTACTAGTTAGAAAGTATTGGCATGTATTTAAAATTTCATTAATTTCAAAAATAAAAAATTATTAGTTAAAAAAATCGTTTCAATTTTACAAAAACAGTAAGCAAAAAATCTAAACATTTATCTTGTTTAATAATTGCTGTTCTTTCTTTAAGATATAAAAAAATCCTTAAGGCACATCGCCGGCCGCTGCCACGGCACTCTCGCTTCGCTCGCTCGGCTCGCGCATTATAGTCAAAAGTAACCTAATACATCTCCTCGTTTCGCTCGTCGTCGTACCTATATATGACTTTGACCTAGCTTTTTTCTTGGCACGCGCCGCTTGCAACCTAAGATCGGGGTGTATAGTGCATAAATCCCTCCTCCATGTCAGAGTGCACCTAAGTACTTTTATGCTTAAAATTATTAACATGATGGTATGGTTGATAACAATTAACTGAAACTAGTAAGGGGAGGCTAAGTCCATACCATTATATTACTTCTAGTAGTTAATAGAAACATAGTAATAAATTCTTTATTCATGTGGTATAAGTACCTACGTAATCAAAAAAAGAAACATTGGATTATTAACGCAAAGCGCAAGAGGATGATAGGTATAGGTGCCTTTGCCTGTAATAGTGGGGTCACGTATTTCATTCTGATTGCAAGGCCTATCACACGTGTACCTGCGATTATATTGGTGCAAATGGGCGGCCACTGTTGTCTCGCGCTTACCTTGCAGTGGCTATTTTCACGATAAAGGAATATTGAAGTATTATTTGACATGCTAAGTTATAAATCTTTTTGAGGACCTTGTTTTGAAGCTGTAAAACATATAATGTTGATGAGATGTAAAATCAGTGGCTGAGTTAGTAAATTAAATGAAATTAATAAATATGAAAGACAAGTTCTGATAATTGTTGATATTTACTTAGGCTTTCTATATAATATTTAGTTGGCGTTTTAAAGAAGACAAATTACTTTGCCTCTTTCTTCTCTTTATCCCGTTACTTAGTAATATAATGCGAAGTTGGATCACGTGGCCAATAAAGAAATCTGCTTGACGGCTTGACTTATAATTTCTCTCAGGAAAATAACAAGTCATTATTATTTTATACGCTGAATCAAACACCCAAAAAGCGGGGTCTACGCTGAATGTGTCGTAGCACCATTTGTAAGATGCTACGACATGAATATTGTATTGTATATGTGGATTAAAAGCATCATTATCATCTGAGCTAAAACTTTAGTCTATATGCTAATTCAGATGTCACACCACTTTGAAGACACTGTAACATAACTATAGTATTCAAAAGAATCGTACCACCGAAGATATCTATGCTACGCAAATTGTATCTCAGTAATATTCCGACATGATTATACTACATATATGTTAAATTGTAACAGCAAAAATATGTACACTTTGCCATAAATAGAAACAGTTATAATAAATCGTTGAAGCAACTGTGAGATATTGTAACGTGATTTTTGTATATGATGAATCGTAGCACCTGTTAGTAGCAGTGATGCTACGCTGTTTGTACCACAGCACTCTTTGTAGAATGTTCCGATGTAATTACTCTATATACGCACCAAAAAATATGTATACTACTTCACGAGTAGAACATTCTGATTGAATTAGTGCGGCGGGTGTAAGATGTATGATCATGATTATTGTATACGAAGAATCGTAGCACCAAAAATATGTGTGCTACGCCGATTTTAGCGTAGCACTTTTTGTAGAATGCTCCGATATGATTATTCTATACGCACCAGAAAATATTTATTGTACGCTATGAGTAGGAACACTCTGATTGAATTGTATACGGAGAATCGTAGCACCAAAATTAAGTGTGCTACTCAGATTGTATCGTAGAGCCTCCACTTGAGCTTACTACGCAATTCAGACACACCAAATATGAATCTAATTAAGAAGTTTGCAGACGCTCAAGCTTATTCAGCTGGTCCTTCGTTAGATCTAGATAGCAGGCATCAGCATAATTAAGAACTTGGCGAAGAAGAGACTGCGCTAGCGTGACTTTAGTGGCAATTGGTAAACAACTTCATTAGTTAATACAGATTATCACTTTCTCTCGGTGTAAGAGTCACATATATTTTCCTAAGGCTTTAGTCTATCATTCATCATGTACGCCTGAAAGCTTTGGCGGTTTTCACAATCAGTCCTTTCTCTCAATCAATTCTCATTTTTCTGCAGTACCTATGCAGGCTCAAGATTGTTTATCTATGGACATTTGTAACGCAGTCAAAACATGTAGCTAAATCTGACGACAACAAAAAGCTAAGAACCAAGCTATCGCTATCATTGTTTATGTTATATATATATATTGTATATATATATATATATATCGGAAAACAGAGATTATGGTATGATGTACAGTACTCCAGAAGTTCACAATATGAGAATGAAACGAAAACAGCGTAAATGATTATGTAAATCTTCATATAAAGGTTCTTATGGCAGAGTATTCAAAAAACTCACTCAAACTCGAATTAAACTTCTCATGACATTCCAGTGCGGTTTCAAGCTTTGTGGCTCCTTTTAAGCACCTGAAAATCCGGATTACTTAACTCGTCGTTTCAACAGACTTAAACTTGAGCCGTCTGCCGCCTGAGCGAAGAAGCGGCACGGGCGTGCAAAGTTGGGCATGAGCTGTACTTTCTTCAAGAAACGACAGTGAATAAGATTCCATTCAAGGGGGATGCGTTTTTGTTTTCAAAAGTAGGATTTAGTACCTCTCTATTCTTCATGGTTATAGAACCAAATAGTTTTTATAATTAGTTTTTTATACTAGGCTTTTTATGATTGTACGACGATAAGTTGGAACTATGGAATCAAATATTCATAGAATTGAACAAAAAGCATTTTTACTAGTCTCAGCACCAAAACGTTTAGCACGGAGATGTATTCTTCATCAATGATACTTCATTGTCAACTTCGATAGATATTTTATGCCAGTACAAGGTATTAGGAGTTGTTAAGAGTTCTTAGGAGTTATTAACACCAAAATATTTTTTTTTTATAAAAACTACATTAAACCATATGAAGTACTTGATGATTGAGATATTTTTAGTTTATCCAAATATTGAACTCAGTTCTGTTTCAATCGATTTCTCTACATTGAATGACTAAGAGTTCTGCCACTTTTAAAACAACTTTTACATCCAGAACTTTTACAACTTTTGGATCCAAGGAACGGTTGCTATCCACTTCCGCTGTGAAACGCATCGAAGTGTTCAAATAGTCCAAACACCTATTTATTTCTTTTTCAACACACTTAAGATACATAGAAAACGTCTCCAAACTCCTTTTCTAACACTTATTGGATACCGGACATGGAAATCAGATCATCAAAATGTTCTTGAAATGAATAACAGGGATTGCCATCGCTGATTACTACTAAACTAAACTGTTCTTTGTATTTGGATGATGTGTTAATAATATTAGGTCCTTACATATGAAATTGGCGTTTTTCGTACTGGCCACTTTAATCACGAATTTCTCCTCTTTGGTAAGGAATTCCAAATTCAAATTTGTACAGCTATAGACTCATGTATTTGTGCTTCGATGATCGTCATTCATTTGTTTTTTTTCTTCTGTTTTTTTCTGTTTGCGTCACTCATTTTACAAAATGGAAAACCTTAAATATCGCATTATTTACGAGTACGAGTTCCGCCGTGGCACTAGTGCTGCGGAAACAACTCGAAGGGTGAATGATGTGTATGGCGGTCGTGTTGCAAAAGAAAACACAGTTCGTTTTTGGTTCCAACGTTTTCGTTCTGGAAATTTCGACCTGCAGAACAAGCCCCGTGGACGGCCTGAGACTCAAGTTGATAATGAAGAGTTGAAGGCTATTGTGGAAGCGGATCCATCGCAAACCACGTCCGAGTTAGCTGCAGGCTGCGATGTTAGTGATAAAACTGTTTTAATTCACTTGAAGCAAATTGGGAAGATTAAAAAGCTTGAAAGGTGGGTACCTCACGAATTGACTGAAACAAACCGGCAAACGCGCGTCGACTGCTGCGTTACATTACTAAACCGGCACAATAATGAAGGTATTTTAAACCGAATCATTACCTGTGATGAAAAATGGGTTCTTTACGATAATCGGAAGCGCTCAGCGCAATGGTTAGATCCTGGCCAGCCAGCCAAATCCTGCCCCAAGCGAAAATTAACCCCAAAAAAGTTACTTGTAAGCGTTTGGTGGACTAGTGCCGGTATTGTTCATTACAGTTTTTTCAAATCTGGCCAGACTATTACGGCTGATGTCTATTGTCAGGAATTGCAAACCATGATGGAAAAGCTAGCGGCTAAACAACCTAGGCTGGTCAATCGCTCCACGCCACTGCTGCTTCACGACAACGCTAGACCACACACTGCGCTACAGACGGCTACTAAATTAGAAGAGCTTCAATTGGAAAGTCTAAGACATCCTCCGTACTCCCCGGACTTTGCTCCAACAGATTACCATTTTTTTCGAAATTTGGATAACTTCTTGCAAGGGAAAAAATTCAACTCCGATGGGGCAGTCCAAATCGCCTTCAAAGATTTTATTGATTCCCGTCCGACTGGTTTTTTTAGTAAAGGGATCAATGAACTACCTATGAGATGGCAAAAGTGCATAGAAAATAATGGTTCATACTTTGATTAATTAAATATATTATATTAAAAAATATTCGACTTTTTGTTCCTCCCATACAAAACGCCAATTTCATATGTAAGGACCTAATATAAATAATGTTAATGACCTTGAAAAATTTAAACATAAATAATAATGTTTCCAATACCATGATAAAAATTAAAACGTATTATTTCTTAAAAAATAACAGTAATTTACAGTAAAACAACAGATTTATTATAACGTCATGAGTTTATGTACTGCCTTCTTTTTCATGTACTGAAAGAGACACGTAGAGCTACGTCTTGTTAATATTTATAGCGCCGAACTATCTCAGCCCTAACTTTCGCAAAAAAAAACAATGAACAAACTGCAAAATAAACTTCATCATTTTAAGTGGCTTGACTTTACAATAAAGTTCATGAAATAACATCGTTTCCATAGTTTTGACAATGTAACTACTAAAAAGTGTAACTATAAGAAAAAATTGCCCAACACAGAGATACTTGAAAATAAATAGAGATTTAAAAGAAATCTTTCCTCAACGAACTACGGATTAGTTCTTTATATTTTTAGCTTTTATTTCTAATATGCAATATTCATTATCATTTAGGTTATATTATTATAGCCTTCCAAAACTATCTGTAGCGTATTGGTATTGGTAAATGGCGATGGGGTCGAATACGTGCCTAAGCCTACAATGGGAATTGGCACTCAAAAAGAGGGCAATATGCTTCGATAGGTTCTATGTTTTACATTGGTATACAGCGTTAGATACACGATGAATTATAAATGTTATGTCAGTCGTCTTTTGATCCCTGCTTTGTTACCAAAACTGACAGATCTTCCTACGAGAAATAGTATTCGATACTCGTATGTATAGTCAATATTATTAGTGAAAAATAATGAGTAATAAACATTTTATTCATTGAAATAGTTTACTTAAGGTTGAACTGGCCGGTCACATCTCCATTCTAATGTCGTAGGGTGATCACTCCCTTATTTGAGATTTGAGGTTCAGACTTATGCATAATACCGATTAATATCGACATTATCTAGACTTGTATGGTGCCAAAATTTTAAAAAGATAATTAGTTATGTTAGTTAGTTAGTTAGTGTAAGTTATGAGCCTCGAAAACTTTATATGAAAATGTTTCAAGGCACATAATTCTCAAGTTAGTTATTTTATTAAAATTTCGACATCATACAAGCCTAGATAATGACGAGATCAATTGGTATTATGCTTTATTTTGGAACTCAATCCTCAAATAAGGGAGTGATCACCTTACGACGTTTTTATGGAGAATAGTCCGGCCAGTTCACCCTCAAGCTGGAAATACAAAATATAATATATGAAAGTTTTAACAGTTTTATCGCGCTTGTAGCTAGTTTTGGTAACCATTCTACATGATTATTATATTCGCGAGTTAAAAATAATCATGCTCGTATTATATTGAAAAGTTATTGAACACCAAAGCACGTAATTCCAAAAAAACGGCCAAGTGCGAGTCGGACTCGCGCATCGAGGGTTCCGTACAAACCTGTATATATAAGTAAAAGTTATAGTATTTTTATTGCTAAATGAAATCCATAACATTTCAAAATTATTAAAAATATTGTTTTGTATGTTGTTACTAAAAAACTTTTCGCAATTTTTCCTTTATCTGTGCTATAAACGTTGCTTCGTACCAAATTTCAAGATTCTGAGTTCACGGAAAGTACCCTGTAGGTTTTATTGCCTTGTGATTGTCGAAAAATTGCGGCATAAACGGCTGTATCTTTTGTTTTTTTTTTTATGCCTGATAGGTTAGCCTTTGACCACTATCTCACCTGATGGTAAGTGATGATGTGGTCGAAGATGTTGTTCAGGCTAACCTAGAAGTACTGGCTCTCAAGGACAGCTGCTGCGTTGGCTTAGAAGTTTGATTTTTCCACAACTCTAAGAGACAGTAAATTAAGTATTAAAAATTAAGAATTTCAGATTGAGACCTCCATGCGTTCCTAAGAAAAAGGGTTTTGACAGACAGACGGACAACAAAGTGATCATATGAGAGTTCCGTTTTTTCTTTTGAGGGACGGAACCCACCCCTAAAACAGCCAAATATATAAAAAAATACGTTTACCGGTACTAACAAATGTAATCAACTCAATAATTATAAAAATAATGTATATATGATATCGTGACCAATATTCTCAGAATCTCGCGCATTAAGTGCTTAAGGACAATAGTTAGACAACCTAGCAACAAAACCAATAAAAATATTTAAATTTTGAATTTCTCGCCATAGACGTCAGCATCTGCCTGAACTCATCTAATAGATCAGAAGTACGAAAGTGGACTGATCAGAATAAAGAAAGCTCAAGATAACATAGAACAAAATTAAATTTGACCTCCGCTGTTTATGCCCCAAATTCAATGACATTTGAATTTAGGGCCTCAAAATGTATATATGTATAACCCAGTTTAATAAAGAATAAAATCGAACCGAAAATGCCGATGCCAACGGCCATTTTCCTGTGTACTGGGCTCTTCCCTTGATGGTACATTGGAAGAATAATTTCAACCACTATATCTTTTACCGTATAACCCTATTTATATATTGTTTTATTATTTCATAAATAAGTAATGTACACTTCGTTCTATTATAGTGTGACAAATGTCCAATTTCTCATCTGTCACACTGACAGCTGCTAAATTGGCATATATCAAAATATAAACACATTTGTAATTTTATTGTTGAATGTGACATCTGGTCAATTGTTAGGAGATGTCTATTCATATTTGGGGTTTCTTGGCCTGCTATTTACCCGCCTGCTACCTTGATGGTAATCAAGATAACAGCCAAGGATACACGGGAAAACGCTGCTAATCGTCTCAATGGCACACTATTGTTGTGTGCGAGCGAGAGGTATACCGGAGCTATTTACGCATTGGTTTAGTTCTTATAAGGCTGCGTATTCACTATACAAGTTTAATTTAAAATTACCAAAAAAATCAAATGGCAACTTAATCTCTCTCTTAATGAAGTGAAGGAAACGGCGAGAATGAAATGCTTAGAGTGTTAATCAATGAAGAGGTTTGACCAAAAATGTATGTAAACGTTTGATATTTTTTTTTTACATATTTTTTTCTGCCTGTATGTGTTTAATAGCAGCAGCCGATATTGCCATTTTTTTTTGGAAATTTTAGAATATTGTTGTATATGTTCGAGGAAGATGAACCGTGTGATAGGAAAAAATCCACTGGTTAGTGAGGCTAGAAAAATGAAGCTGTTGGTAGTTTTTTTCTGTGTAAGCCGATCAAGTTTGTTCGTGGACACGCCGGGACACCGGGTTGAAAGAACTTTCACCGTAGAGACAATACTAAAAAGATCTCATGAAAAATCAGGCTGGTCACGGCTTTCACAAGCAATACCACGGAGGTTTCATTCCAAAAATTGCAAAACTTAACATAAGTTAAACCATATTTTAGACAAGAGCAGAACCACTAGCAATACCTGTGCGCAGATCCCAGAAAAAAAGATGAATGAATGTGTATGTGTGGTTTCAGACCATAGATCGGTTAGAGTACCTTTAATAAAATCATCGAAACCTTTATAACTTAACTAGAAGAATACAAGACAAGTATTGTAAAAAGATTTTAATAGTGCATATATGTTACTTATTATATGTTACTCAACATATATGCTAGTGCATACAAAATCTTTTTAAAAGTGATTTTGAGTATATGTAGCTAACATTTTAAGTGATTTGAATCAATATTCAGTTGTCTCAACAGATATTGTTCTCAACAACTACTCTTGGAAGAGTGTCAGCATTGGTCATGCATAAAACCAGGCCTATGATGCATGTATACACTGTTCAGGCCTAGAATATGCATCAAACTCATTATTACAGTGATGCATTCTTATGATTATTGTAAGATGTAGGAAGATCATCAAGTAAAATTTTGTCTTTGTATAACTGCGTACGTAACAAAAAACTGTCAACTTTCATTGCAATCATGTAGGTTAAGCCAACTATAGGTGACCGCTAGTGGTATTTACTACAGAGTGTCTAAGCTTTGGGACACGTTAAACTGTTGGTCTCGGTTGTTGTCTTAGGATTGCCATCCTAATAAGACTGCCGTCTTATAGCATAGTGGTATTGCGAAATCCCCCTGGCATTCTTGTTTTTGAGAGCGGTAATTCTGGATTGGCTTGGAAAACATTTTTGACCGCATCATTTTTATTTATTTATTTATCACATTCATAATAATTTTAACAAACTTAGCATAAAAAAACACCCTAGAAACCCGATTGGGTTTGTCTAGGGTACCTTATTCCTCTATTGTTACTTACACTAAACTTAAAATATCGCAAAGGTTTTGTATTGCAATTATTAAAACATACATAAGAGAATCAGTTTTTTGTCACACAATTAGCAATGCTTACATCAATACAAGTAGCCTATCTTGTTTTCTCAAAACTAGTCAACTAGTCTTAAATGCCTTGTTTTGCTCGGGGCTTAAGTCTAAACCACCTCGCTACTCTCTATTTATCCTTTCCTACGCTCAAAATTTAAAAGGTCACACATGGCTTTATTCCCTTGCTGCATATGAATCTTCGTAATACTGTAAAGTAAATAATTTTGGACCATGTACTTATTATATTAAATTTCTCCGCCGTACCTATTTCTGAGTTACAAGACTTTAAAGTATAGGAGCGTGTAATTGCGAAATGTTCCCTATGCTCCCGCTGGACTTGATTAAATTTCCGTCCTGCCATCCATTTTTTATAAAAACTACATTAAACCATATGAAGTACTTGATGATTGAGATATTTTTAGTTTATCCAAATATTGAACTCAGTTCTGTTTCAATCGATTTCTCTACATTGAATGACTAAGAGTTCTGCCACTTTTAAAACAACTTTTACATCCAGAACTTTTACAACTTTTGGATCCAAGGAACGGTTGCTATCCACTTCCGCTGTGAAACGCATCGAAGTGTTCAAATAGTCCAAACACCTATTTATTTCTTTTTCAACACACTTAAGATACATAGAAAACGTCTCCAAACTCCTTTTCTAACACTTATTGGATACCGGACATGGAAATCAGATCATCAAAATGTTCTTGAAATGAATAACAGGGATTGCCATCGCTGATTACTACTAAACTAAACTGTTCTTTGTATTTGGATGATGTGTTAATAATATTATATAAATAATGTTAATGACCTTGAAAAATTTAAACATAAATAATAATGTTTCCAATACCATGATAAAAATTAAAACGTATTATTTCTTAAAAAATAACAGTAATTTACAGTAAAACAACAGATTTATTATAACGTCATGAGTTTATGTACTGCCTTCTTTTTCATGTACTGAAAGAGACACGTAGAGCTACGTCTTGTTAATATTTATAGCGCCGAACTATCTCAGCCCTAACTTTCGCAAAAAAAAACAATGAACAAACTGCAAAATAAACTTCATCATTTTAAGTGGCTTGACTTTACAATAAAGTTCATGAAATAACATCGTTTCCATAGTTTTGACAATGTAACTACTAAAAAGTGTAACTATAAGAAAAAATTGCCCAACACAGAGATACTTGAAAATAAATAGAGATTTAAAAGAAATCTTTCCTCAACGAACTACGGATTAGTTCTTTATATTTTTAGCTTTTATTTCTAATATGCAATATTCATTATCATTTAGGTTATATTATTATAGCCTTCCAAAACTATCTGTAGCGTATTGGTATTGGTAAATGGCGATGGGGTCGAATACGTGCCTAAGCCTACAATGGGAATTGGCACTCAAAAAGAGGGCAATATGCTTCGATAGGTTCTATGTTTTACATTGGTATACAGCGTTAGATACACGATGAATTATAAATGTTATGTCAGTCGTCTTTTGATCCCTGCTTTGTTACCAAAACTGACAGATCTTCCTACGAGAAATAGTATTCGATACTCGTATGTATAGTCAATATTATTAGTGAAAAATAATGAGTAATAAACATTTTATTCATTGAAATAGTTTACTTAAGGTTGAACTGGCCGGTCACATCTCCATTCTAATGTCGTAGGGTGATCACTCCCTTATTTGAGATTTGAGGTTCAGACTTATGCATAATACCGATTAATATCGACATTATCTAGACTTGTATGGTGCCAAAATTTTAAAAAGATAATTAGTTATGTTAGTTAGTTAGTTAGTGTAAGTTATGAGCCTCGAAAACTTTATATGAAAATGTTTCAAGGCACATAATTCTCAAGTTAGTTATTTTATTAAAATTTCGACATCATACAAGCCTAGATAATGACGAGATCAATTGGTATTATGCTTTATTTTGGAACTCAATCCTCAAATAAGGGAGTGATCACCTTACGACGTTTTTATGGAGAATAGTCCGGCCAGTTCACCCTCAAGCTGGAAATACAAAATATAATATATGAAAGTTTTAACAGTTTTATCGCGCTTGTAGCTAGTTTTGGTAACCATTCTACATGATTATTATATTCGCGAGTTAAAAATAATCATGCTCGTATTATATTGAAAAGTTATTGAACACCAAAGCACGTAATTCCAAAAAAACGGCCAAGTGCGAGTCGGACTCGCGCATCGAGGGTTCCGTACAAACCTGTATATATAAGTAAAAGTTATAGTATTTTTATTGCTAAATGAAATCCATAACATTTCAAAATTATTAAAAATATTGTTTTGTATGTTGTTACTAAAAAACTTTTCGCAATTTTTCCTTTATCTGTGCTATAAACGTTGCTTCGTACCAAATTTCAAGATTCTGAGTTCACGGAAAGTACCCTGTAGGTTTTATTGCCTTGTGATTGTCGAAAAATTGCGGCATAAACGGCTGTATCTTTTGTTTTTTTTTTTATGCCTGATAGGTTAGCCTTTGACCACTATCTCACCTGATGGTAAGTGATGATGTGGTCGAAGATGTTGTTCAGGCTAACCTAGAAGTACTGGCTCTCAAGGACAGCTGCTGCGTTGGCTTAGAAGTTTGATTTTTCCACAACTCTAAGAGACAGTAAATTAAGTATTAAAAATTAAGAATTTCAGATTGAGACCTCCATGCGTTCCTAAGAAAAAGGGTTTTGACAGACAGACGGACAACAAAGTGATCATATGAGAGTTCCGTTTTTTCTTTTGAGGGACGGAACCCACCCCTAAAACAGCCAAATATATAAAAAAATACGTTTACCGGTACTAACAAATGTAATCAACTCAATAATTATAAAAATAATGTATATATGATATCGTGACCAATATTCTCAGAATCTCGCGCATTAAGTGCTTAAGGACAATAGTTAGACAACCTAGCAACAAAACCAATAAAAATATTTAAATTTTGAATTTCTCGCCATAGACGTCAGCATCTGCCTGAACTCATCTAATAGATCAGAAGTACGAAAGTGGACTGATCAGAATAAAGAAAGCTCAAGATAACATAGAACAAAATTAAATTTGACCTCCGCTGTTTATGCCCCAAATTCAATGACATTTGAATTTAGGGCCTCAAAATGTATATATGTATAACCCAGTTTAATAAAGAATAAAATCGAACCGAAAATGCCGATGCCAACGGCCATTTTCCTGTGTACTGGGCTCTTCCCTTGATGGTACATTGGAAGAATAATTTCAACCACTATATCTTTTACCGTATAACCCTATTTATATATTGTTTTATTATTTCATAAATAAGTAATGTACACTTCGTTCTATTATAGTGTGACAAATGTCCAATTTCTCATCTGTCACACTGACAGCTGCTAAATTGGCATATATCAAAATATAAACACATTTGTAATTTTATTGTTGAATGTGACATCTGGTCAATTGTTAGGAGATGTCTATTCATATTTGGGGTTTCTTGGCCTGCTATTTACCCGCCTGCTACCTTGATGGTAATCAAGATAACAGCCAAGGATACACGGGAAAACGCTGCTAATCGTCTCAATGGCACACTATTGTTGTGTGCGAGCGAGAGGTATACCGGAGCTATTTACGCATTGGTTTAGTTCTTATAAGGCTGCGTATTCACTATACAAGTTTAATTTAAAATTACCAAAAAAATCAAATGGCAACTTAATCTCTCTCTTAATGAAGTGAAGGAAACGGCGAGAATGAAATGCTTAGAGTGTTAATCAATGAAGAGGTTTGACCAAAAATGTATGTAAACGTTTGATATTTTTTTTTTACATATTTTTTTCTGCCTGTATGTGTTTAATAGCAGCAGCCGATATTGCCATTTTTTTTTGGAAATTTTAGAATATTGTTGTATATGTTCGAGGAAGATGAACCGTGTGATAGGAAAAAATCCACTGGTTAGTGAGGCTAGAAAAATGAAGCTGTTGGTAGTTTTTTTCTGTGTAAGCCGATCAAGTTTGTTCGTGGACACGCCGGGACACCGGGTTGAAAGAACTTTCACCGTAGAGACAATACTAAAAAGATCTCATGAAAAATCAGGCTGGTCACGGCTTTCACAAGCAATACCACGGAGGTTTCATTCCAAAAATTGCAAAACTTAACATAAGTTAAACCATATTTTAGACAAGAGCAGAACCACTAGCAATACCTGTGCGCAGATCCCAGAAAAAAAGATGAATGAATGTGTATGTGTGGTTTCAGACCATAGATCGGTTAGAGTACCTTTAATAAAATCATCGAAACCTTTATAACTTAACTAGAAGAATACAAGACAAGTATTGTAAAAAGATTTTAATAGTGCATATATGTTACTTATTATATGTTACTCAACATATATGCTAGTGCATACAAAATCTTTTTAAAAGTGATTTTGAGTATATGTAGCTAACATTTTAAGTGATTTGAATCAATATTCAGTTGTCTCAACAGATATTGTTCTCAACAACTACTCTTGGAAGAGTGTCAGCATTGGTCATGCATAAAACCAGGCCTATGATGCATGTATACACTGTTCAGGCCTAGAATATGCATCAAACTCATTATTACAGTGATGCATTCTTATGATTATTGTAAGATGTAGGAAGATCATCAAGTAAAATTTTGTCTTTGTATAACTGCGTACGTAACAAAAAACTGTCAACTTTCATTGCAATCATGTAGGTTAAGCCAACTATAGGTGACCGCTAGTGGTATTTACTACAGAGTGTCTAAGCTTTGGGACACGTTAAACTGTTGGTCTCGGTTGTTGTCTTAGGATTGCCATCCTAATAAGACTGCCGTCTTATAGCATAGTGGTATTGCGAAATCCCCCTGGCATTCTTGTTTTTGAGAGCGGTAATTCTGGATTGGCTTGGAAAACATTTTTGACCGCATCATTTTTATTTATTTATTTATCACATTCATAATAATTTTAACAAACTTAGCATAAAAAAACACCCTAGAAACCCGATTGGGTTTGTCTAGGGTACCTTATTCCTCTATTGTTACTTACACTAAACTTAAAATATCGCAAAGGTTTTGTATTGCAATTATTAAAACATACATAAGAGAATCAGTTTTTTGTCACACAATTAGCAATGCTTACATCAATACAAGTAGCCTATCTTGTTTTCTCAAAACTAGTCAACTAGTCTTAAATGCCTTGTTTTGCTCGGGGCTTAAGTCTAAACCACCTCGCTACTCTCTATTTATCCTTTCCTACGCTCAAAATTTAAAAGGTCACACATGGCTTTATTCCCTTGCTGCATATGAATCTTCGTAATACTGTAAAGTAAATAATTTTGGACCATGTACTTATTATATTAAATTTCTCCGCCGTACCTATTTCTGAGTTACAAGACTTTAAAGTATAGGAGCGTGTAATTGCGAAATGTTCCCTATGCTCCCGCTGGACTTGATTAAATTTCCGTCCTGCCATCCAAGATCGTCTCACCTGTGAGGCCTTTGTAATTGGAATGGTATAATAGTATCGCTCTACCCTCAAAGGAGTTAAGGCCCTACAAAATTATGTTCTTCTACGTAATACGTTTTCGTTAGAATCGTGTATTTTAAATAGTAGTTAAAATTTTACATAATTACTCCATATTATATTATAATTTATTCCACTTTAGAATAAATGTAGGCGTAGACATTTTGAAAGTGCCTCATATATAGTGTATGAGGCACTATTACTTCTGAGGTTCAGAAATACGAGTAATGACAATAAGAAAAAAAACACGTGTGTCTGGTTTTAATTACATTTATCTTTCTACTTTGCACTGTTATTAATTACACTACAAGTTAGACGTTTGTGAAAATAGATAATGTTGTAAAACACGCCTTAGGGTGCTAAATTAATACCGTTCGTTTTGGGTCCATACACTAAGGATTAAATAAATACCTAGAATAAAGAAGTTAGTTCGGCTATTTGTCAGAAGTTTAGCACTATATCAGGGACTATCTTGTTGATAATTCGGTACCCTTCAAACCGGAACAAAGTTTTGTGAACATTAGTGCTTCGTGGTAAAAATAGGTATACTTTAATATGATATTATGATGAAACCACTATTTCCTCTACTCCTTTATTTGAAGTTTTTACAATACTTTACGAAACAGTAAACAGAATCATTTCTATGTCCTACTTATAGTTGGTCGACGGATACAAAGACTGCCACATAATTGTTCATGTTATTGAATTTGTTCCTATTTGACTGGGACATTTTTAAACGTGAACGAGAAGTCCATTTCTTATATAGTTATTATACAAAATAAAATAATTTATAATAATATAACTTATACAAGTTATACTAGTACCTTGTTACAAAAACAGTTGCAGAGATATAAAATGGTCTACATTTTTAGGTATAGTTAACGTAACCTGCGCTTAAAAGATAAATTGTTAAAAGCATATCTGTTATCCTGTCAAAAAGCAAAAGTTGACGCTTTTTGAGCTCATAATAATTTGATAGATGGGATGTTATGGCGTCTTCGATGTAACTTGATTTGAAGAATTAAATCACTGGTAATTTATATTCTATTATCTAAATAGATATAAATAGATATTGTATGACATAAGTTTCTGTCGGTCAGGAAAAATCCTACTGGGTCGGTCGGTTCTATTCTCTATTATCCTACATACAAGGCACTCGAAAATTGGTACTTGAAACTGACATATAGTTATACATTGAATTTTCCACTGAGAACAGTATATCTCATATAAATCCAGGAGCGCTATTCGATCTACTTACATTGATGGAGCTGGATGCTAAACCCTAATGATGCTGAGAAGTTATTAAGTTATTACAGGATCCACCCAGCTCAAACTTGAAGACTGAACGTTATTCAATTCACTGCAGCACTGGGTGGATCCAGTCAGTCGTTCCTAGTAGATTTAGTGGAACTTCCACATCATATATATCCAACAGGTCTATGCATCGCAATTTTATAGTCTGGTCATTTGTATTAATATAAGCCTCATGAAAATGTTATGGTAAGGGCTCTAGTATTTCTACACTGCCATATTTCTAAAGAATATAACAGCGAAAATCTTTTTCCATGCCTAAGCCCTACGTCTATCGGTATGAAATATATTCCACATATCAGGAAGGATAGGATTTATCATCAATGTGAAGCGGTTGCTGTTCAGGTTCTGTAAATACCGCATGTTTTATGTAATAGTGTAATAGTGATCTTTAGTCTAGTATTCCCTATATGGCATTACTGTTATTCTATAATATCACATAATATAGCAGCAACAGCAGTACTATCACCGATTCTCCAGTTATACGCGTAATAACTTAACAATTCTGTAAATTGCAGTACTTTAAACTGAAAGATATCATTTTTTAAGCTTCGTCAAGTTCTATAATGATAACTTTTTCATATTTCTTGAGCAAGTATCCTAAACAAACGACCCAATTTGCATGCATAACACGAACATAACTTTAAAAAGAAATCTGATTTCTTCCGTTGCTAAAGGCACCTCTTGAAATAAAAGAAACAGAAGGTCATAACCGCGCCAATATAGAGAAAACAATCCTTAATAACAGTTGGGTTTACCTGAATGATACCGATTTCCACTTAGGAATGCACAAGACGTCGCTGCCTCCCCACAAAGTGAATAGATAGGCTTAGCTGTATAGTGGTAGGTATAGAAAGCGGCAGTGGAGCGGGTCTCGTTTTCCCTGCCGTCTAAAAATAGACGCTCAAGACAGAATGGTACCGTAGCTAAACAATTTTATTCGACATTTTTGCATGCGCGCAGTGTTCCGCTTATCGCCACTTTTGTTTGATCTGTCAAGATCAAATTTTTAACAATATAAGAAAAATGTTTTTATGTGAAATGGTTTCCTTACTATGTAGAACAACTACTTACTATGCATGTATGTATGTCCATAAGCTTATTCAAACATGATTATTAGTTAATCACACTAATATTAATACCACAGAAGCTGAGGCTTCTTTTATGAATGAATTTATATTATTTATGATGACATTTTTATTTATTTATTTTAAACGCAATAATATTTTGAATAAAGTTAATTCCTAATATGAAATTTCATACGTCCCCTACAAACATATTAATAAAACATATGATAAAAAAATTACATTAATAACATTTAAAACTCGACTGCATAAAAATTACCGAAACAAAATCGAGAATTCCGAATTTTAATAATTGCAAACGGAACTCATTAATTTTCTTTCGGTGTATAATTTGCAGTCAGGTCATCTTTTGCATCTTTGCAGTCATCTTATAGTTTTTATCTTTTTATTTTATTTTAGAAACTTTAGTATCCCATTAAGTTAAAACATATTGTAACATTTATACATTTTACGTAATCGTCTTTTAATTTCTTTTGCTTTGATACCCTACTTGATAGTTTTTTTTTTTAATTTATTGTACAAACCACTATTTCACGCCAAAAATCCGCCATTTTGGTTTTTACTAAACCTCTATCTAAGTATCATCTTGAGTTTTTAATACGATGTAAATATACCGTAACTATCGAATTATATCCAACCGTTTGGTTATACGAAGTTATAAACAAAATTTACAAACAAACATACGTACAAAAATAAAAATTGTAAATACAAGATTTGCTCGAAAAACATAAACTTTCCTTGGCTGTCGGATGAAAAGGCCGCTCCCGGTCGCATCCGGTTCAAAGGTGCCTTTGCGCTGGATTATTATATTGTACACATAATATATAAATATACATTATAAAGACCTAAACTTGTATGTGTGGAAGTATATGTGTTGGTCTTCTTTTCACGCCTCAACGGCTGGAGGGATTTAGATACAATTTGGTATGGTTTTACTTTATAGCCTGGCCCTTTATACACATAAAAATATTAATTAATCCAGTGGGATGAGCACGGTATTTGCTTCGCTGCAATATATAAAATGATTTTGTTCAAATTTGGACCATAGACATATAATATTATACACTGGATTTTGATTAACCTTTCTATTAAAATCCTGGAAATATTAACGGTTCTTGCAGGATTATGTAACTTAGTTTTAAACAATGAATGTGGTTAACATATACTGACGAACATCCTGGAAAAATTTACGGTTTCGTAGCATATCATTATCTAACTTGGTTATTTTCTTCTCTCCTCTTAGTTTTCTTTATTTTCTAAATCATCTTCAATTTGAAGTATTTTTTGGCTTTTACCACGTTGATTCGCATGGTGAACGCTGAATTTGTTGGGATACAAGTAACTAGCGAGAGTGAGTTCCGGTGAACCAGTATTTCGCCAGCCTTTATCAATTTCCTGTTTTGATGGCGCGTAATTCAATGGGGTGCTAATAACTCTCTCAAGTTTGGTACCTACTCTTGACTCGACTTACTTATATGACACTTTCAAGAGAGAGAGACTTTTTCCATTTCCCTCATGATATCGATTTTTAACCGACTTCCAAATAAAGGAGTAAGGGCATCAAGTCAACGCGTATACTTTTCTATATGTATGACACGTATAACTTGATCATTCGATCTTGTTAATATTTGATCTATTGATTGATTTAAATGTTATTAACATTGGTCCAGCAGTTTTTAAGTTACCCTTAACTAACTAAATAAGTATGTGCCAATAAGGCTATACTTGGATGATTTTATTGAAGCAGTGGTAGCTCAGTGTTATTGGCTATGGACTGCCGCGCAGCAGCTCCATGGTTTGAATTCCGCCGCCGGCTTGAGCTTCACCGCAATGTGGAAGGGCATTTTGCGAATGCCCGCCTGGCTAACGACCACCTTCAAGTAGAAAATCTGTCGCCAAGCTCATAACGGTGCGTTCCGGCAGCTGTCATAGAGAGCCAGTAATCATATATATGATTAGACATCATCACTTACCATTAGATGAGATTGTGGTCAAAGGCTTAACTATGATAAATAAAAAATAAAAAATACATTTCTGCTCTTGTTGATGTTGAATTGTAGACGAGTAAGAATCGATCTTGTACGCAGTAGGTAAACATCACTAAAATGAATATTATTATTTTTTTAAATAGAAAAATAAGGGGTGGGTGCGTGGCTCGGTTGGCTGCAACCGGCCCGCGTGACTGAATTCTAAGCGGCCTGCGAGACAGAGTTCTAAACGATACGTGTTTTGTCAGCATTTTCCATTGCCTTGTATTCTCTATTGTTTTCCTGCGTTAGCGCGTGGTTCACTGAGCCACAAGTGACTAATGAAAAGCATTCCACGAAAATAAGTGCTTTGATAGCTTTTTCCATTGTTTTAAATGTATGCATCGCATTATTAGGTTCTTGGCGACAGATTTTCTACTGGACAGTTGTATAGCCAGCCAGGGCATTAAAAATGCCCCGCCCTTATAAACATCTCACCATGTGGTGACGTGTGGTGTGGTCATCCTGATTTCCTAATCCTAAATATGTTTTTTTTTTATCTCGATTTACTAAGTAGTTGCCGAAGGATATTCTAAGATTTACTAAGCATGACCGCGATATAACCAATTTACATAAGCCATGGGCGGGAGCGACATTAATAATTATTACCTGCAGACGGTTGAGGGGTCCTAAATAGTCTACTTATTTTACTTCATTATTTAAATTATTACATTACAATTTACAAAAACAACGCTTAATTGCATATGAATCAACCCAATTACATGTCAGTTTATTTTATTGGATTAGTAGTATTGGATAAAAAGCGCGGGACAGACGTAGAAATTGACTATAAATAAAATAATATCTACTTACTTTTTTATACTATGGCATTCGATAGTATTGCACCCAATGTAAATTCTAGCTAGTCGGTGTCACCACAATAAACACACTGTATTGTAAGTATTACCCGTCTGAAATACGAGTATTAATTTGGAGGATTCCGAAGCTTAATACCAGATTAGCATAAAACTGGATGAGCAAAGTGCAACTGTACTGCTGGTATTTTGGTGGTTTGCTCACTTTGTGTATTGCTAATCTGGTATTATGCTCCGGAGCCATGAGAACATACTCATCATTTGCTAAACCATAATTTTACATACATCTCCATTTAAATACACTAGGTATGTTTTGCTTAGTGCGTATAACGTTTGGGACGCAAATAGACATTAGTAAACTTACGTAAATGGACAAAAAATACAACAGGTAAAAAACAAATACATATGTTAGCAAATAGTCAGAAACGCATAACGGATTTTACTGTGGTTAAACTGTTGAATAAGTGTCACCTACCTACCTACTCAGGGTAGAAGGGAGCATAAAAGAAAGAAGAGAGAGTACAGTATAAAGTATAATCAACAGAAAGGGTCGTGGATCTCAGACAGGTATGGCAATTTTTGGCAAGCTTCCTTGTTAAGGACTTATCTCCGGTCCGCTAGTAATTGAGTCGATGCTCAGCAGCAGGTCTGCCGTGCAGGGCTCGGCTCCACACCGCCACGCCGGTAGAATTGTCCCAGCTAGATGCTGTGACGTTTGGCCGCGGTCGGTGCTGGAGGTCAAAGGACGGCCGGAGTTCAGTAGTAGTGTGCTGCTAGAAGGTCAGCCTCGTACTCGAAGTCGTGTACAGGAACTTCCCTCGTACTTGAAGTCGTGTACAGGAACTTCCCTCGTACTTGAACCCTGGAAGGCACATGTGCTCCGGTTATGATGGGTCCTAGTACAGTGTTGAGCTGGTGGGTCCACTGTCCCTCTGCTACTGAGCATATTAGGGACTCGCAGAGGGCCTTTAGGGATGTGGCCCGCCAGCAAACAAGAGGTATGCCATAAGGGCCAAAGAGGTAGATGCTGCTGGTGAAGAATTCGCCTCCGCTAAGGCTTCCGCTACCGAGCAAAAGGGACTAGCTAGGCCCTAAGCGAAGGCGAACCACCAGCAGCTCAGAATGCCAGAAGGGCGCAAGTAGGTATGTTGCCGGTAATGATGCTCACAATCCACGAGGTCCGTTCACTACCGAGCAAAAAAAGGACTAGCCTAGGTACCTCGTGAATTGCGAGCTACCAGCAACACCCTTTAAAGTTTGCCAGAAGGGCGTAAAATAAAGCACAGTTGAATGTTGAGAAGCAACATAAAAACACATAAATTCAACAAGAGAGTTACACATAATAAAATACAGCAATTACGATGAGAGTACATACCAAAGGTTTTTAGGTTAGTTTGTAATGGTGATGGTCAAGTACACTTTCACTATAAAACACAAACTTACCCAGATTTTGGGGCTTGTAAGTAGATTAGAATTTGTAGATTTAGTTAACTGAGTCTTTAGTAGTAGTTGCACAGAGGATGGCTGGGGTCAAAGTGATCGCGATTCCTCGTTGAGGAAAGACATCAAGTTGGGCGGATGTCGGGGGCGAATTTCATTACCATATATGGTAACGAAAAAAGCCTCCAAAACCGTTGGCGTCGCAAAGCCAATGACTGCACTTGATTTTGAATTTTTATTTTGATAAACTTCCGTCTATTCGAAACTAACAACCACCATCATGGTATTTTCTGACAGACTCGATTGACATTTGTGATTGTTATGCGCGACCTCTATTGGTGAGTCGCTGAACTACCTCAGCGCGCGGTAGTTAAGGTTAACCTAGGTGCTTTCTAAATTCAGATGGAATTTAGATAGACGTTTGGTCGTTTGCCTACAGATGGCGCGCTGATTTAAATTAGTATTTAGTGAAATTTTTAATTATTAAGTTAACCGATATTTTTAGATCGGTTACATATCTCCCCACCCAAGAAAGAATTTTTTTACTAGAAAAAAAATTCACTAGCCTTGAGCAGTTCTAAGAAAAAAAATAAAAATACTTCACCTAAGACCTAACTTTGAGTATCTTATATAAGCTACAGAAACTCCAGTATATGATCTTAAGTTATTAACTATGTCTATGTGCAGATACACACCTAAGTATTTCCTAGAATTCCCCTCCATCGTTTGGATTAGATATCCCAAGAAACGATTAATTGACAGCAATATATTGAGAGGAATGGAATTTGTAGGCTGCAGAAGTTAACTTCTATTAACAGCTAGCTACATTATAGGTATGAATAACACACTAGAACATAGTCAAGTTAAGTACTTATAGTAGACATTCATGGATTATTTTTTTAAATATAAGTTCCATAATTGCCTAAGTTAAATTAAATTTTAAGACAGAGAAGTTAAACAAAAGGAAATTTTTACATTAGGCTTCTTTTGAGAGTCTGTAACCCGCTCTAGATAATGGCTTAATTTAGTGAGTTATCCACCGCTCAGTACAATAGGCTTGTTTTTAAAGTGTTTGTACAACCGCACTCTATTTGAAGAATTACCATCTGGCACGTGAAAGTATGATTTTAGCTATTTTATAACACTATTCCATTGAAAGTGGAGAGTGACAAAGAGTATTTAAGGAAGTTAAATTAATTTAGTATATAAGTATAGTTTGTAGTACATTATATGTATTGTAGATAAGTTATAATATATCTTATGCCATCGTTGTATATAAGATATAAATAATGATCAATATAAGCAAGGATCACAAGTTATTAGAATACAAGAAGTATATAAGATACTGTTACCTATAAGATTAGTTGTATATAAGGATTTATTTTTCCTATATAGATAAGAATATTTTAAGAGATTATTAAAAAGTTGCACTCTATGAGTTTGGTTTTATTTACCAATATATTTTAGTTATTTAAGATACATAGAATATGCGTTTTAGTTGTAAGATTGTATATTTAAAGCTTTAATAAATTAATTCATAGTATGAATTTGGTTTTATATGAGAATTTCTATATATTTTAAGTCGACAACAAGTTATTCAATACAAAGATTTGCAATTGTTAAGAAAGTGAAATAATTACTAGTATATGTAATTACTTAATTTAAAATCTTAGATATGCCAAGAGCAGTATATTATGCAGGCAAAAACTAAGGATCAAAAAAAAAATTCAGTTAAGTAATATACAAGAAAAGTCAATTAAGTTTAAATGTGACATTTTTAGTTTTTAGAGACAAGTTTTTCAGAAAACTTATTATTTATATTACTGTGATAGTAAGTCATAGTATTTATGTAGATTTCTATAATATATTTAATTCAATTTAGTTGAATTTTAGATATTCAGTTGAACATTTTTCATATAGTCAGTCGTTAAAAATAAAAGAAGTTAATACTGAGATAAGTATTAACTAAAAGAACTTTGATATGTCATAAGTATAGCCTATGCATAACAATAAGTTCACAGAATAGCAGTAAAAGATCAGATTTAAAACGACATTTGAAAAATTTAGAGTTCAGTTGAACTTTGGAGAATGGTATTCTCCGTTGCAAGTTTATAGAAAATAATAAGTTATTAGGTAGTGCCACTTCATATGCAAATCCAGTTATTTGCAGAGATAAAAAGTTAAGTTGTAGACTCATGTTTGAAGTAGTGAAAGTATACTTGACCTATATACCTAATGACAACAGTGTCATACAAGGTCAAATAAAAAAATATTTTAGAGGGTACAATTTTTTCCAGATGAAAAAAACACGTGGGTAGAATTACAATTGAGGTGTGTGCTATTTATAAGCTGAATAGAAGTTATGAAACAGAATATTAGATATTATTTAAGAAAAATTAATTAAAATTGCAAGGTTGTAAAAAAAAAACTAAAATTTAATTTTAGAAAAAAAAAACAAGTTCGTTGAAGACGATAATGGGCGGATTTCTGACCCCCTGGGTGTAACCCTGTCTATTAGTCGCCTCTTACGACATGCAGAGCTGCAGCCGGCTTATTCTCAGGCCCCGGGCCAGCACAGGGCCAATCACAACTTATAAATAACACACACAAAAGGAACACAATAAGACACAGTATAAAAATTACAAAGCAAGTATGGCAGAGCCACACCCAAGAAAGTTTGCCAAACCAACCTGTCTGATCCTATTTTGTATGGGCGCCAATGTCACCTACCTACCTACTCAGGGTAGAAGGGAGCATAAAAGAAAGAAGAGAGAGTACAGTATAAAGTATAATCAACAGAAAGGGTCGTGGATCTCAGACAGGTATGGCAATTTTTGGCAAGCTTCCTTGTTAAGGACTTATCTTCGGTCCGCTAGTAATTGAGTCGATGCTCAGCAGCAGGTCTGCCGTGCAGGGCTCGGCTCCACACCGCCACGCCGGTAGAATTGTCCCAGCTAGATGCTGTGACGTTTGGCCGCGGTCGGTGCTGGAGGTCAGAGGACGGCCGGAGTTCAGTAGTAGTGTGCTGCTAGAAGGTCAGCCTCGTACTCGAAGTCGTGTACAGGAACTTCCCTCGTACTTGAAGTCGTGTACAGGAACTTCCCTCGTACTTGAACCCTGGAAGGCACATGTGCTCCGGTTATGATGGGTCCTAGTACAGTGTTGAGCTGGTGGGTCCACTGTCCCTCTGCTACTGAGCATATTAGGGACTCGCAGAGGGCCTTTAGGGATGTGGCCCGCCAGCAAACAAGAGGTATGCCATAAGGGCCAAAGAGGTAGATGCTGCTGGTGCAGAATTCGCCTCCGCTAAGGCTTCCGCTACCGAGCAAAAGGGACTAGCTAGGCCCTAAGCGAAGGCGAACCACCAGCAGCTCAGAATGCCAGAAGGGCGCAAGTAGGTATGTTGCCGGTAATGATGCTCACAATCCACGAGGTCCGTTCACTACCGAGCAAAAAAAGGACTAGCCTAGGTACCTCGTGAATTGCGAGCTACCAGCAACACCCTTTAAAGTTTGCCAGAAGGGCGTAAAATAAAGCACAGTTGAATGTTGAGAAGTAACATAAAAACACATAAATTCAACAAGAGAGTTACACATAATAAAATACAGCAATTACGATGAGAGTACATACCAAAGGTTTTTAGGTTAGTTTGTAATGGTGATGGTCAAGTACACTTTCACTATAAAACACAAACTTACCCAGATTTTGGGGCTTGTAAGTAGATTAGAATTTGTAGATTTAGTTAACTGAGTCTTTAGTAGTAGTTGCACAGAGGATGGCTGGGGTCAAAGTGATCGCGATTCCTCGTTGAGGAAAGACATCAAGTTGGGCGGATGTCGGGGGCGAATTTCATTACCATATATGGTAACGAAAAAAGCCTCCAAAACCGTTGGCGTCGCAAAGCCAATGACTGCACTTGATTTTGAATTTTTATTTTGATAAACTTCCGTCTATTCGAAACTAACAACCACCATCATGGTATTTTCTGACAGACTCGATTGACATTTGTGATTGTTATGCGCGACCTCTATTGGTGAGTCGCTGAACTACCTCAGCGCGCGGTAGTTAAGGTTAACCTAGGTGCTTTCTAAATTCAGATGGAATTTAGATAGACGTTTGGTCGTTTGCCTACAGATGGCGCGCTGATTTAAATTAGTATTTAGTGAAATTTTTAATTATTAAGTTAACCGATATTTTTAGATCGGTTACATAAGTTCAAGAATATTTTAATTGAATATAGTTACCGAAGGTTATACAATAATCGTTCGTATCGCTAATTGAATCTCTTATAGATAACCTTTGGATGGTCAGGAAGAATATAAAAAGAAGACATGTGTGGTGTACAATAAGTGGTAAAAAATAAGCACCATAAAGTGCAGCATGTATATATTTAACTGGCCGTCCCTGCCTGCCTGGGCCGCACTTCGAAACAAAGACGAGGGCTGATATTTATGTCGAGGTTAAAATTGGTTTTATGCACTTTATAAAGCATGACGCTTTTTTTTTTCACTTTAATTGCGTGGAAATGAAACAATGATATTGTGATGATATTTTGAGTGTTATATTGTCGCCCTGGGTCGTTAATAATACCCCTAAGCCATGGGTGTTTTTGTGTTTTAAAGATCCGGGCAAACCTCGTACATGAAATATATTATAAACTGAACATCTTTGAACAATCTCAAATCAAATAATTATTTTCATGTACTTAAGCGTAAAAAGTATACTATGACGCGCAAGAGCACAAAACACTGTTTAAATCCGCCACCTGGAGTAGACAAAATCTTTACAAGAAATAAAAAAAATATTCAACTGTTTTCTTATTTTGTCTCCAGGCTACAATCCAACTAAAAAGTTACCCCCAAGATTTTTTCACTAATAATATTTCATTTCTAAAATTATCGTATAATGTCATATTACAGCTTTCATTCTGCAATTTTTGTATTAAGAGAAATTTAATCTAAATACGAAATCAAAATAGAATAATATACGATTTTAACTGTCACTTTCGACAGATAATATTTCTTATCTGAGGGGATTGTTTTGGTCAATTCAGAAAATGCGATATACCAGGTACTGCTCTTTACCAGCCTACCACCCTTATTAAGCAAAAGATAGTGGAAATACACCGACATAGATCGATAATCTATGTCGGTAATGGATAACGTATGAAAACCAAACTTGCCACTTTTTATACCTACTCTGACGTCACAAGAGCGTTTTAGTGATGGGAGATCCCCATCCGCACGAAATCGATTCAAAGGCGCCGCCGCACAGTCTCGTTCCGTCGGGTTCGATTAACTCGCACCATTCTGTAAACTTAATAAAAAAAACTATTTTAAAACAATTCGAAGATACTTTGGGATGAACTCTTTTATTATCAGATCTCCTGCTCCAACGACACGAAAAGTACTTAAGTAAGTTAAGAGTTCAGACGTTGACAACGTCTACTGCTTACTGTCACATATTACAAAATTTTAGTTTTGAGAGAATTGTGCCTCGAGTACATGTTAATTCACTAACATCATCATTTTATGAGGTTTTCAGCACTTCAATAGTAGGTATTGCTGTTACAGTCGTTGAAACTTATTTTATTTAAATTAACTGCCTTCATTAAAATAAACAGAAACAATTCGACAAAATTTTGTTGGGAACTAATTTTTATGTCCCTTCGTATCATTCGTATCGGGCACTAGGAGGTCTGTAATGATAATTCACTTTATTCCTTTACATATATCACTAAACAGAACATTATGAGAATAAAAGATAATATTTACTTGTCACCATATATCCCAAAAGTAACATTATACTCTGTCCGAACTCTAAAATCGATTGAAAACGAGAACATTTACAATATTTACTATTTCCTTCATTTGACAGAAAAATAAGAATAATGACTGTACTATAAATAAGAATGAATATTGAAAGCATCAATTGTTTCATTCTAGTTGCGTGATTTAATGAACAGGCCTTCACTACAATTTTGTATATAAAAGTGGTAATGTATTACAATCCGTGCCGTATACACGCAGTTACGTAGTTTCGTTTTAAAAACCGCAACTAACTTAATTTGATTGATTTTAAATTCAATGAGACACTATTTATTAATAAAATGAGAAGCAAATAAATGTTTCCATTATCTCGGCAAACTTCTTTTGAGGAGTTATTACAGCTTAATTACGCATTTTTTAAAATTTTATTAGACATTTTGTACCTATAACAGTGGAGCGAATACTAAACAAAACAGCGTCGAAGAAAGAGCATCGCTGTACCTTTTGGCACGCGAAGATCACTCGCGTCATTTATACAGATCTATGTGGAAATAACACCAACAAGAATATTCTTACGGAGGGTGAGGAGTCAGGAAGGCAGCCGGTCATAAAACAGAAGCCCAAACTTTATGCAATAATATGCCAGTATCGATTTGGGTGTTGTTAAAGAAAACATACTTGGATAAGGGTAAGAAGATGTCGATGACTCATAACCAAGCCATATTATGACTACAACAAGTATAAATCTATAGCTACTCTACACGCGCTTGTTAGAAATGTGAGTATGACGCGCTTATAGCTCATAGATAGTAAATTATTCACAAGCGATAACAAATACCTTCCATTTATGTAAACGTAAACATAATCATCTACTCAGTGTGTTGGCATTTTCCAAAAAAGCCACACATATGTGTACTCAGATTTAAATAAATATCATTATGTTTATGAGTAGTTACCTGGGCGCTAACCTCGGAGAATATAATGAAATTGCCTGTGTCAGAATTGACTTATTCTATAGAGAGAGCAAAGGTCAACATTTGTTTATGCCTGGCAAAAAAACCCAAGTAAAAGCAATCATTTCTGCTTAAAACTTGGGTTGTTTAATTTGTTTTCTTCTATTAAGATTAACTTACATTTGATACTAAATTAGAGTTATTTGTGGTGCCAGAATTTTATTCCACGAACCACGGACCACGAAGGCGACCTTTCGGTGTTCAAGAGGCTGTGTGTTTTTGTTGCCATTTTTTACATTTTCGTGTAAGTTTAAGATAATAACATGAAGTATATTATATTTATACGTACAATTTTATATTATATTTACCTATAATTTTACTACCGCACAAGATAAATGATATGCTTAACACCAAATACTTTAATAAATGCTACGTACTACAAAATAACGCCTGCATTTTTTAAAGTATTTGGTGTTAAGCATATAATTTATCTTGTGCGGCAGTAAAATTATAGGTAAATATAATATAAAATTGTAGGTATAAATATACTTCATTTTATTATCTTAAACCTCCAACGAAAATGTTAAAAATGGCTACGAAAACACAAAGCATCTTGAAAACCGAAAGGTTCATACGAGTGTATGTTATACGTTTTAGCCCGAGCTTTCGCCCGCGTTGTTTTATTTTACATTCCTTATATTAAATTTTACATTACCCCATGGTCATGCCCCGTGGTAATTTGTATGTCCTTTGTATCCCTAAAATGAAATCAATACTGAAAAATACGACATCAATTGACACTTTGACAGTTGTCAGACCTAAGCCATACTTCTAGGATATTTTTATGTCATTAGAAGCACAAATACTAAATTAGAATTAAGGACCTTTTTTAAAGTATTTTTATGACATTTTTATCACATGTTGGACATAAAAAATGAAGAATACATAAAAAAATTGGGAATTGTTGTCATATAAAATGTTCTAAGACTAACAATGTTCCAAAGTTATTTTTGATTGAATGTAAAATTCATGTTGCATAAATCCTGGGTATTCAAGTATGGGTTTCGAAAATATTGTCGTATTTTTCAGTATTGATTTCATTTTAGGGATACAAAGGACATACAAATTACAAATAAATTGAACTTAGGTCTTATAACTGTCATGCTAGAGATCTATTTCTAGATAACTATTTTATCATTTGTAGCAAAAATATAAAATTATAACAGATAAATACGACATCAACTGTCACGTTGATAATTGTCACACCTATGGCTGCGGTATTGTTAGTTCCAATAGGTATATATAATCCTTCTACTTCATTTGGTACAATGGAATACTAGAATAATAGTTCTGGGCATGCTGGGCACGCATGGCTTTCGTTGTAGTAGCTAAAAATATTTATTATAGATTGCAGCATTTGGTTAAAATGCATACCGCCAAAAAAAAATACATGTGCTTATTAATGTAACACACGCAATAAGTTTTTTTTTTAATTCAAATTTAATTCAAAATTATATCCAAATCAACATCAACTTGAATAAAAAATTTACGTGAAATCTATTTCTACTCTTTTAGCGCATTATATATACCGATTTTTAAATCATAGAATATTATTTCCAAGAAAGTATTTTTAGTAGTATTCTAATCTACTGAAATAAATTGCATGAAAACCATAAATAAATTTTATTGAAAATAGATGTAATAGAAAATGAATACGTAAACAAGCTTACATATTGTGGCATAACGCCATCCACGCGCCTCTAAAGCTGGTACCCGGACCGCACTACAGAGGTGCGGCGCGACGTGGCATCTGTGCGACCATCACTACATAATGCATTTACGGAGATGCAGAGCAATGCTGCAGCGAAGTACTTAGCAGCTACGGACGAACTTACGAAACGTATCTTGACGACATATACAACATACAGTATAGAATACAAAAAAATATTTCATTCATTTCATAAAAAGTTCAATTAAATATACTTCTCGAACAATAATACTTCCGATAAGAAATCCAATCTTCTATAAGTCATTCTAAATTCACCAGAATCATAGAAATAGAAAACTTCTTGTACATAGAGACAATAACGTATACGGCAAAAGAACCTCTCAATTCATAATGTCTCACCTAATTAATAATCTGCCGTGTACATTTAAATATTAAATCACAGAAAACAATATTAAATATATATCATTATTACTAGATGCATAGTAAATAATTGCGAACTCGTAATTATTTATGAGTGAACAAGCGAGAGAAAGCATTTGTCGCGTGCCGGTACCGACTTGCGCCGACCCGGGCCTATCTCAATGCCCGGGCCCACCGACATTCTCCCCATCATCGATAGTCGGTACCGTACCGAGTCAGACCGAGTTACGAAAGTATGAACTCAGGCTAACGGGTTGGAAGGCTGACCCGAGTTACTTAACTCTAGTCGCCCATTACTACTCAGTGGGTAGCTGCTTACTGCACATACAATAAAATAATTCATTGGGCGCCTGAGATAACAGCTATTTGTGTGAGCAAAATTCATGCTTGACTCTAAAATCTAGGTCTATCTAAAAACTATCTTTTTACTGTTTTGTTTCGTTTTGTTATTTTGTTCGCTATTTGGCTGTGTACGTAACACATTGTAAGATATAGTGTGATAATATATACCTATTTTTATCGAGAACTCTAATGAATTTGTGTTCTAGTGTATGTCAAGAATAACATAGGTTTGAAGACATTACTAACATAAAGCATAATGTTTTTTATAAATTTTTGGACAATAAATAAAAAAAAGTAGCGCTACTTTTTCGTTCACTATAGCAATGCGGCGTAGCAGAACGGTTCTATCAACTAATGGCAAAAATTCCAAATGGATGAAGTCGTCGAAGGAGAAATAATCGTGGTGTCTTGCAAAAAGGCAGATAGAGCAGAAAAATGAATAAGTGTTCTATTTGGGTGAAAGATATAACATATTCTCGTTTGAAAAAAACTGTTTTCCACGACTCTTCAGAGATAATAATCGATTTCACACAAATGTTTGAACGTAAAATAAGGTCTTATGAATTATTGAAACGTGGGTGGACCATGATATGACTGGATAATTTACTTGCGGCAGTGGCACGGCGGCGCGGCGCAGACGCAGAGTTGCCGTCGGAGACATCTCTGTAGCGCTGCGCCGTGCCTCTCCGAAGCCGCATCACTATAGTGCGGTTTAAGCCGTTAATAAATCCATTCAAATTAATATTTCTCGAGCCGCGCCGCTTCGCTGCCACGCTTTGCCACAGTAGTGCGCTTTGGCCTTTAGACAATGACGGCGGTGACAAAATCACCTTGACGCGACCAATCAGATGCGATCATTTCTAAGCGCCAAATCAATTAACCAATCAAATTGAATTTAGAAAATTGTGCGTGTTTTGTTGCGTGTGAACTTGATGAGTCTGAAATCAAAGCGGTCACTGTATCAGAGTTAGACTTCTTTACATTATTTATTCGTAGTACGGAGGTAACAAACACAAAAAAAAACAGACTAATGAGTAACTCCTCCTTTTTTGAAGTCGGTAAAAAGGGAAATTTTGTGTAGGTACCTGAAAGACTTTCTATTTTTAAAAAGCACACTTGTTGTATATGAATTTATTATAAAACAATCGCTTGAATGAATTTATTATATTTATAACATTTCGTTATCCTGTTTCACTCACTCGCATGCGAAACAAGGATTCTCCGTCCTTTCAAAGACCATTCGTCTTATGAGCTTAGCTGTTTTCCCTTCGTCGGGTTCATTACACCCATGCGGGAGCCCTGAAGCCGCACAGCTAAACACAAGTTACGAATGTGTCGTTTTATTATTAATTAAGAATCACATTTTGAACCGGTCTCGCTTAAATGGGATAAGCTTAGGATTAGAAGAAGAATATTATGATTATGTTACAATGATGTAATGATGAAAATCTTTTATTGTTTTACAGAGTGTCCGCCCGCTGCAGACGGTATGGAGAGGTTTGCGTGCCCAACTCCCGACCGGCAGGGCCGGTACCGCTGTATAGATGACCATGTACTCTGTGATGGCTTCATTGACTGCCCAAGTGGCGAGGATGAAGACCGACAAGCATGCATGTTCTACAAAACGGTTAGTTGATATAGCTGACTATTGATCAAGCAGCTGGCTTGTCTTCTTAAATTCCAGACTTCTTGAGGGAAACATGTTTTGTTTTTGATTGATGTTCGTCCCATTCAGTCCATGGTGCTTTTTTCTTGAAGTCCTCATTATAAGTCCTACTCATAATTTAAGGAACAGTTTTTTTTGCCGCTCTCTTTTTCCATCATTTTAATGATCTGGTGCATGGTACCATTAGATAAGCTGAAAAACGCACAATAGTAGGGAGGTATATACATCTAATGCACGGTCTAACGCGAAAGCGAAAAAGGTCAGATCAAGTAACACAGCGAGGCGATGGTCGAGAGAATTAAATTGGCCCAACAGACAATGTCTAAATGGAGCGGGACCAATCACTTTTTATCCATCCCTCCGGGATTTGCCTGTTTCGATAATAAACCAACTTGAGCTTGGTCAACTTTGGGTTGTACATTAAGTCCAGAGGCTTAGCTGCGAAAAAACTGGGATTGTGGCAAGTACGGTGGCGGTTAACATCTATATCAACCTCAAGAACTCGGTCTTGTATTAATTATTGCCATGTCTGAGAGGGTTCGGATAAAAACAGTCCTATATATTTTATGGAATACTGCAAAAACTGCATTCAATTAAGCAATTCATTAGTAGGTAATAATGCGTTGGTAAATGTAAAACTTCAAAACCTTGAATATTATCGCTCCTCGACGTTTTATAATACAGGCTTCATTTCAGAGTGATTATAAAATAAGTGGGTGCAAGTATGAATTATGTATGTAGTCGCTCACTGTATGATATAAAAAATCCCTAAGTGCATGTTGAACATTCTGCGTGGTGAGCGTTTTGGGTAATGGACAATATGCGGTATGACGTCAGCGTATTAAACAATATGCGTCATGAAATCACAGGGTAGATGACAATATAAAGGAGAAATATAGACATAAAATGGGTAATTGTTACCATATTGTTATTAATACAAGCAAGATGAATCTTGCACGTGTGCAACATGTATTGAAACCTCAGACATTGATATTTTAAGTTGAAGGCTCCAAACATTGTTATTAGGTATACTTACTAGCGTAGCTATAAACTCTCATACATATGCGTCATTTTAGTATAATTATTTCTATGATAATGGCTTAGGAGGGTACAAATATTTAAAGGATTTATCTAAATAACTGTTTACTTAGAGCATCAAAGCTACCAGAATAATCATCCTCGTTGTTTTTCTGCATTTCAGACAAAGGCGCACCTGGACGTGCTAGCTGACGCGCTGCTCCGATGGGCGCGCGGCCGCTAGACGAGCTCTTACCCAAACCAATACTGAAGCATACACAACAGTAAACTGATATTCAAATGAACAATCCCATGCTCATAAGTGAAAGCTGCGACCTGCAAACTCCCACAGATATTAGGGCGCAACCAGTCAACATTACTCGTGCGTTGAACGTATTGAAACATATCAAGTAGTGGTGCACCTATGCCAAAAACATGACCACTTAAAGTGTAGTGTAAGGATTCCGACCGTGGAACGCGAACTGTACTGGTGCGTTCTTTCGAAGGAAGGAGTGATAGGACCTGGTTTCGTCCCAACTCAAACTTCTCTGCAGCTCATTTATTTTCCAAACATTTCTTACCTTCTAGAACTTATTAACTAAAATGTGAGACTGGTAGTCGACATTGTTAGTCATTAGAAATTATACATAAATATTTTAGAGTGATAGTTCTTTTTTGACAAAAGATTAACGTTTATGTCGATTTGTTGAAGCATTTATCAATTTATGTATTTTCTCTTTGTTAAATTACGACATTCCTTATTGTGATGAGGGTTGTAAAATGAATAAGAGAAATCATTTGTGTATATAGTTACACTTGATGAAATTGTTTTGTAGTATTCATTTAATTGTTCGGCCTACAATATGCGGCGAAACGCGTCTAACCGTGGTAGTTGAATCCACAGTAGGGGCCGCCAATGACGGTGGGAGTTACTATTCTTATGTCGAAACACACAATATTAAAGTAAGTGATACGGATATGGACTTTTATGAAGAAGGAAGAACATTGCATATGGTCAATGGAACATCCGATTCGACTATAGGCAGCTATATTATGTAGTAAAGTATTGTAAAATAACTGATTCTCTACGAAAACTTGAAAACTATTTGTCACTTAAGTCTGTTCTTTTGTTTTACTTCTATTTAGCTTAAAAATAGTGTTTTGTCTGAAATGATTGTTGTTGAGATTTGTCGGACAAGTCTGAATTTACCTTAATGCACTCTAGTCATTATTTAGTTTTTGATTATTTGTTTGCTATTATTATAACAATGACTTGAATAGGTTAATATTTCTAGTAAATTAGAAATTGTATTGTTTAATATGAATGAACTTTTTCTAGATTATAACAGCCTCCATATCCTAAAGTTTTTGACTTCAATAATTTATTTACGTTTTTTACGGCGATGTAAGTATTAAATGGACGGAAATCTGTCTAGTAAAATAAATTTACAACCAAACTTGTTTATATCGATTAAAATTGAAATTTAACTGGTTGTTTGACTGTAATCAAGATTACTGCAAAATGTTTTGACGTCGTTGGGAAAAATAATGAAAAATATACGCAACTTGTACTAATCAGTCAAATTTTTAGTCTGAAACACACAGATAGACATAACAAGACTATAAGAGATTTCTAGTTTGCTACGGAAATCATATAATAGATTTTACTTCTCTACCAACATTCAAAATTAGGTAAACATGGAGCTGTTATAGCTGTAAGTTATTTTACTCTTAATATATTATTGAAATATTCACTTGTACCTGCCTTTAAAATATTTATTCTATATTATAAAAGAATTCATTGGCACGATACTACAAATAAACTAAGCATTGATATTTGTTAAACTTGCACGAGAATAGCTCTAATAAACTTCGATTTATATAAAAAGAAAGTCATAAACAAAATAAATATACCTATCCCAGACATACAGACACAACATAACATTGCAGAGAAAAAAGATAATTAATAAATGATTAAAATCAAAATACAGATATACTTACCGAATTTTATGTTGCGAGTTATTGTTAGTTAAATTGTAATTATTACATTATAAATTAAGTACATTTATATCACTAATGTATGCTCTACCCCTTGCTCAGCAATCGATCTCTACATTTCATATATTTTCAAGTGAAGATACGTGCATGTGTGTAAATTCTTGCTAATTCAAACTTCGTGCTTACGACTGTATATCCGCTTACCTACTCCTCTTCTAAGGAGTAAGCAGAGGAGAATAAACAGCCACATTTAGCCAGGTCTATTATATTGCATATAGACGAAGAATCTTTTGCTACTTGGCATTTTTATATATGAGTCGGACTGCCATTGAAAATGTACTATATAATACTTATCCGACTCAGAAATCTAACTGTGGAGTTGGAATAACGATGCTTGCAGGTTAAATGTCTGAAAAAAACAACAACACTATCAAGCACTGCTATCGTTAATATTCGATCATGTTAACATAACTAGTACTATCAAGTCATGTGTATATTATCGTGGTAGCTAACCAGCGACACAACAATCTAGGTTAAGCCTGGTAACACCTTCGACCACATTATCACTTACCATCAGATGAGATTGTGAAATAAAAAAATTAAAAAAAAGCAGTGAGCGTTCGTGATGGCCTGCCATCATACTAAGTACCAAATCCGAGGCAAGACCAGAATACTTACTACCCCATGGACTAGGTTTTATCGAGCTTCCTCTGAAACTACATATTAATAGGGAACTAGTCCAAAAGTATCTCAGGATACTTTTTAATCTCCATTTACAGGCTAAACAGGCTTTCAAGCTTCTTAATAATTGGTTCAGTGGTTTAAACATAAAGAAGTAACACATTGTTTTAATTACCCCTAATTATAATTTGTTCATAAAATACAATGTTTGCATATATAAAAACACATTCTTTTAACGTTTGGTACGTGCTAGACCACTACTAAATGAGGTACTTAAACAAATGTTTTATTTTATGTTTAGCTTGCTAACATCTTTGACCACGACATCACTTATCAACAGGAAATAAAGCGGTCAAAGGCTCGCGCTTATCACTAATAAAAGGTACGGATACGAGTAAAAGTTGAATAAGGGTGGACGGATATATGGAAAAACTAAATGCTAGTGTTATTAGACGGGCTTCATTCTCCATAGGCGCAAGAAAAATTACCAAATTATATCTATAACGATTACCTATGTTATGACAATAATTTATTACTTTCGGACATTTTGAATGGGGGTGAAGATGAGGTGAAGTCCGATTCTTCCAAGTGTTTATTTATCTCCTATGACACTTAGCAAAACACTTTATTAAGTTTTTTTTAATCCACGATATACGACTTCAAATAAGAGCAAATACCAAACATTATTTTCTACTATGTTTTCCATCGTAACAAAAATACTTAACCTATTTTTGTAATCCTAGATACAAATTCCTAAATTAACCTTATCAGTTTATTAAATATACCGATTTAAAAAAAGTTCACATCCAGTAGTGTAAATAGATAAGTTAGTACCTACTTATATTAGTAGATGCATATTTTATATACATAGAATAAGTTAAATTATTTTAATTAATATTACCTTAACTATAAAAAGTCTCATAAAATTCACAAAAAAAAATAAGCACAGTTTAAATAACTTAGATGCACTTAATGTTTGAAGTAGAATAGCTTGTATTAAGCTTGCACTTAACGTAAAATGTTTAAAATAATTATGGAGATTTGTATCGATAAATAAGTTATGATTAGATTAGATAAGTATTTGGTAACCGTAAAATAAATAATAACCTGATAGTCTGTGGTTGGTACAATTGATTTATAGTTCCTTGTCCACATCGCTATAAGGAGTCAAAGTAAAGAACTTCACTCTCCAGCTCTTCGTCACATATAAATACTTACAATAGTTATGCTACCAGGGGCAAATTCGACATCAAAACTTACATAAATATAGTACAAAATATATAATATATTTGTCCAAAAGGAACTAGTCACATTTCTGGTATCCAATACAAAATGTTGATACGGAAGGTAATAATTTTCAGGTTCTCTAACTTTTGTGATCCTTAACCGTTTTCATAATACATTAAATAAAAATGGTTTAGTAGCTGTTGCTCTAATAATGGGTATTGACAATCCAAAAAAATTACAATTTATTAAGTCAACTCAATCATAGCTTGCTAATAAAACCTTCTATTAGAAGCTTAAGAGTACAAGGTACCTAGCCATGTAACGGTGGTTTATCACGAAAAATCATTTGTGATTTGAGGAGCTTTTTTGACCCTTATAAGGTGGACAAGAAAATTCTACAATGATTACATACAAAATTGCACATTTTAAATTTAAAATGTAATTTTATCAAAGGTTTATTCAATTAAGTATAGGTGTGAAAATATATGTCTATTTATATAAATAAGATTATATTCATCTTAATAAATAGTTAATTAGTTTTGGGTGTGAACCCAACAAAACTTGAACGATAAACTTTAAAGAGACTTTGGAGGCGCATTAAAGTATTATAACGTATTTTGATTTTAAACACCAACAAAGTCATTATATTAAATAGCGCACCAATAAACGAAATCCTGTTAAATACCACTGTAGTCTGCTTGAACTTCGTTCCTATTGAGCCACCAGACACAGTGGCATTTAAGTTTAAAAATAAAAAACAAAAGAATATGCCGCGTAACGTAAATAATTAATTCATTTAACTTGTTTGTATAATGCTTGATGTCAATGTAGTCTCTTAATAAATTTATCGCGACAAAAAGAGAGAACTTAAAATTAAAAGGAATAATATTTACTTTGTTCGTTTCTAGTAAACGCGTGCTCTGAAAGGAAATATTGGATTAAAAGCGATGGGAGTGGTTAAATTTCCGGTCTCTCGTAATTTGATTTCTAACGTGACAAATAGGCATACGGAAAAAATCGTCCAGAGAAATACTTAGAAGGTTGAAAACTTCGAAGATGAAATTTTCAATCTTCTTCTTTATTTTCTTTATCGATATTGTAAACTTTATTTTAGTGGGAAAACTGTGGTTCGATGTGTTTTGTCCTCACAGGCAGGGTTTAATATTTTATATCCATACGTATGAGCATAGAAATTAACATCTTGCGACTTTGGATCCCTTGCTAACTATGTTCTGTATAATAATATTATTCATAATTAGGTATGCACCCTTATTACGTGAAATCCAGCTCGATACATAATGACGAGATATGATCTCAATAATCAATAAAATATTTTCAAAAAAAACTAGTTTAAATTTAAATTGTTTGTAAACCTCTACTTATCCCTTCAGGAATATAAGTGAGAAGATGATTAGATGTACGCAATGTAAACTTTTTCATAAATTATTGTGTTGCCTTTGACCACAAACACGATTGTTGATAAGTGATGAAGAAATCATAGAAAAACCAAAAAATATGCTTAGCATGGAAGAATAAGATATATTGATAAGAAAGAGATGTGAACATACGATAAACATAACTAAGGTACAGCGACCATTGTGCTTGTCCGTCATCCTTCGTTTAAAACGACGCTTTATCTACATGTCGCCTTGATAGTATACTATAGTTCTAAACTCAACTAATAAAACAGCAGATCTGAGATTTATTAACACTTTTAGGGGAGAGCTATCTGTAATCACAAACCAAGTTCGTTTGAAAACAGTCGAACACGTTAATATATATAGCGTATTAAAAATTGTGCCAATGAATTCGTTTTTTTGTTTTATTATTTTATTTGATTCATTTAGTAGATGATGTAAAATTGACAACGTTCACTGAAACTATTTAGATCAATCAACAATACTCACATGAGCGAACCCATTTATGCGTGCCACTACACCTTCCAAAGCTTGTTAAGCTTGTAAACAATTAGTAATTTCAATGAACGTTGGAGTGTTGCATACATTTACCTACTGGCTTTAGTTGCACGAATTTAGTGTTAAGTAGGACGTAAAAATACATTCCTATCTGTTGTTATATAATATTAGAGAAAATGGTTATGGTGGTTATATGTTTTCTTTTATACTTGCCTATATTATATATATTATGACTATATACGTATTTGTTTTTATTAGTTCAACCTACATTTCAACCTACCTTTATTCAGTCATCCAGCAACAATATAAATGAATTGCAAAGTATTTATTTTAACGTTCTTATCTGTTTAAAATTTACATGTATTACTATATCCATAATATTTGTTTATGTTATTAATGTTCTTTGTTTATTATTGCTCTAAGTATATATGTTTCAGTAGAAACAAAAGTACATAATTGTAATTTTATAATATATAACTTTAATGTAAATGCACTCAAAATTTGCCTGTTTCGTATGTGCACAGCAATTTATTGTGATATTTTAATATACTTATAGGTTAAGGTGCAAATAAAGATCTCGATAATAGACTTTAAACTAATCCTTTAATGTGATCACTGTTATTATACTTTAAAATATACTTAAATATATATTATGTTACATATTATGATTCTAGTCTCTATTTGATACGGTTTTTTTTAAATATCTATTTGTAATTGTTAGGTTTGCAGACATGTGTAAAGCTATAATGTTTATATTATGTTTTTATTGTATTCTAATTAAGCTATTTCATCATTGGTTCTTATTTGTTTCTGGTCCATGTTACTTAGGAAATTTAGCAATTTTTGTCAATTTTATCGATATACCTGTATGTGTATAGGATATATTAATATAAAAATGCTAATCGTTGTTCACTGTCTCTCTATTCGCGAAAGGAGCTGAAGCATGGATAAAAGAGCGCGGAGGTACCAGGGCCCGCGTTTGCGCTGGCACCTGTCCACGCGCTTGCGCTCTCTACCGTCTCGAATATTGATTGCTCGAGCGTTCTCGTCATAACTTAAATGCACCCTTCACATTGTATTTATAGGTTTCATAATATGTGTAAGCACGTGAGCACGATTTGTCAATCAATGTTAAATTTAATTAATCCCTAGTTTCCTTTAAACCCTTGAAATCAGAATCTTCCTAATTGTCAAGTCATGGCGTACCTAGCTATTTGATTCACGTGTGGCATAAAAGACTTTTTTTTAATATTTGACTATATGAAAAGATGCTCATTAATTCTATCGAGCTCAGTACTACTATTTTATTTCTCATTTTATAACGGTTACCTACGAGTACCTACACGATTAAGACTAAAGCTCAAATGGGAAAGGACTTCCGCATTCTAAGCTGTAGCTTACAAACATAAGTAACAGAGTAATATTTTTAGAAATCACACTTGTAGTTTACAAAATACCTTTTGTTATACTTACCACTGCTACAAAATTTAAACAAACTTTTTAATTTAGCATCAACTTCATGCCTACAAATCGCAATTCTCAAAAAATGTACTTGTATTACTTTTAATAAGTAGCCGTTCACCTTAGTTTCCTTTATAATTTGAAAATGCAACTATTTTTGTAGATACATATTTGATTGACTACCACTAGATATAGATTTTCATAGGTATATATTTTCTCAAAGTGTTATGTTTGCCAAAAATGACAAACAATTTACAAATTCTAACCGCACAAACAATATCGTCGAACTTTTTAGACATGATTCTTACTCATATACATAAATCATATACATGTACGTATACCTACTGAAACCAACTCTGAAACAGAGCTTCACTCCTTCAACACCTAGCCGCTCAGTTGTCGTTGAATAACAACCTCTAGCTAGACAAAATGGAATAGCCTCTGAGAGATCGTTGATGTATACAAATGTATATTTATAGGATTCTGATACATTAGATCTATTAATTTACCTTCTACCTACAGGAAAGTAAACAATTAATTTACCTTCTACCTACATTATGTAATCTATTATTGCCGCCTTTATGTAACTTAGTACGAAAGCCAAGTCTACCTTTTGAATAAGTTATCGGTGATATAGGTATTGCTTATTAATCTGATTGTAAGCAATGTGAGCTCTCTGAGATTAATTCCATTTTATCTATCATGTCATGGAGTTGCCTTGTCATTTCGCAGAACACGTGAGCAACTCGTATGGCGATAATCTTATAACGACTACGCTATTTTGTAGGCGTAATATACTTTTGGACTATTTATTACGTATTGTTAATTACTATGTATGTTGTATTAAGAATAAAAAATTAAAAACAAAAATAAATGTTAATAAATGCCTCAGCCAGATACATAAAAAGCGTTTCATTGTAATTAAGGTACTTTGATTTCTTGGAACAGTATCTAAATAGATATCTAGTTACCTATTATACGTACATAAATAAAAAAACTTGGGTTTACGTACTTTACTGTATCAACCGGATTGTCCACTTCTGAACACAGCCTCCCCCATTAGTAGTATTGGGGATCCCAGTGTAATATAGCAGTTCCTCAGAAGGCACACCCGTTGTTATCAAATTAGACCCCGGCGTCCTAGTTTTGAATGAAATCTATTGTTATCAGTATTGCCGATGCCAATGGGTTAATCGCCTCCTACGACACCCAACGGGAAGAGATAAAGGTTGGTGAAATTCTAGCCCGGCACGCCACGGGGCGTATCGGTTCTAGGTACATAATTATAACCTAGGTATGTACTTATTATATTTGCTTTCAAGATATTTTTATTTTAATATTATAAGCAGGACGGCATGTACCAAAAAATAGAAAATAATTGGGTTTGTAAGTGCAAGGTTACCAACACGAATTTCGGAAGGAAATCCCAAATTGGAGCCTATTAGTGCATACCAACCGAGTAATATTTATTTTTAATGTCTATAAAATAAATATAGAAAAAAAAAATATTTCTATGGTGTGATAGAAGCATGGATAAAGTAAAAAAAAGTACACCGGGATAGAAGTCGGTTGATGTCATATTTATCAGTTTTGATTTTATATATGGGCTACTGTTAAAATAGCAGTTGATGTCGTATTTATCAGTTTTGTATTATTATTACATCTTCTTTTGACCTAGAAATGAACAAGAAATAGATAAATGGCGTGACAGAGGTCTAAGTGACAGTTGATGTAACTTACATAAATATATACTTACGAGATAAATACGACATAGATAAATATTACATAGATAAATACAACATCAACTGCTATTTTAACAGTAGCCCATATATAAAATCAAAACTGACCTGAACTGTACTCTTCAGTTTTTATTTCATGTTTGAGCTATATTTGACTAAGAATAGATATAGATCCATGTCAAAATTTAAATAGCTTTATCTCGAAACTATTGAACGTAGACAACAGCTAGATACGTCACAAAACTGATAGATCTTATTTAGATCACAGGTGTCAAACTTAAAAAGGCTAAAATTAAAATTCAAAAGTTTAGAAATGCTTCTAGCAGATTATTCAAAATTAACGCCCATATGGCTTTTACTATTATTAGATTTTGCCTTTTCGTTCCTAAATTTATATATTTTTTGAGATGTTGTCAGCTGTGGAAACACAGTGAGCTTCTTTTAAGCTTAGACAATTTATTAAAAGATACATTAATTTCGGTTTTGAATGTTGAGATGGATAGCTTCGGTGCAAGCTTCCCTCCCTGTGAGGTTGGGGGGCATAGGGATACGAAAAATTTCTAGTGTGGCATTACCAGCTTTTTAGTCTTCTGTACACAGTAGGCACACAAATTAGTAGAAAAAATTCTTGCACCATCTTTAGGCTTTTATGATGTAGCATATCTGGCTGAGGCCAAAACCACATGGGGACTGGCTTGTCCAAATACTGAGTTCCCAAAAATTTTGTCATCTCAGAAACAGTGGGATCGGCCCCTATGCGAGCTAGCACGGAAAGATCTTTTAAATACGTGCCCTAGTAGCGCAGATCGTGCTTGTATTCTCGCTGTTTCTGTGTGGGAATCAGGTCTTTGGTTACAAGCCATTCCTTCTTACAAAACTGGTAGCCTTATAGATCCTTCCGCTTTTCGTCTCGCTATTAGCTTACGCTTGGGTGCAAGGTGTTGTGTTGCACATCACTGCCAGTGTGGTACTGCAGTTGACCAACTCGGTCACCATGGCCTCTCCTGCTCTCGAAGTGCTGGTCGAATTTCCCGCCACGCCAGCCTTAACGATATCATTCGCCGGGTTTTTACCAGCGCCAATGTTCCAGCTGTTCTCGAACCGAACGGTCTGATGCGTGACGATGGTAAAAGACCTGACGGCATGACTCTGGTTCCATGGAAGTTAGGACGGCCCTTAGTGTGGGACGCTACATGCGTAGACACTTTAGCGCCGTCACACCTTTCTGAGACCCACGTGAGGGCTGGCGCCGCGGCTACTTCGGCAGAGCAACTCAAGCGGCGCAAGTATGCTAACCTCAGTATGGGTTACATATTTGAGCCGTTTGGTGTAGAGACGTTGGGTCCGTGGGGACCGGGAGCTCATCGTATTTTCCAAAATTTATCAGAGCGTTTGGTCGATGCGGCGCGTGATCAAATGCTGGCACCTATTTGGCTCAAAGAATAAGCAATGCAATTCAACGGGACAATGCTGCCAGCATGCTGGGCACGCTGCCAACTGATAGTGGGCTAGAGCATTTGGACTGCCTATGAGTCCAAATGCTTTTATTGTAGTAGCTGTAGTATTGTAGTAGCCGTAGTGTTGTATATAGTTTGTAGTATTTGTTTAAAAAAGGCTTAATCTCGGAAAAATATAAATCCTAGACTACTAGCTTCTTGACGGAAGTGATAGACTTATGTAGATAGATATAAATCAAAATCTTTTATTTTTTTAAGTTTTGATAAAAAAATACTAGTTAAGTATCTATAGTCGCCTGCAATAAGAAGTATACACTTCGTAATTTAAAAAAATAATGTGATGTCGGTAAGTTCTTGATTATCGAAGTTAATATGTATAAACATGAGTGCACATATTCAAATTATTCTTTGATTTGAAGATACTACTGTGTTGAATTTTGAAAATTACAATGTGTATACTTATTATTGCAGGCGAGTGTACATGTAAGCATGTACTACCATTGGTTAATATATATCCCACTAGTTTGACCTAACTTACTAAGTATAATGAATTTTAATAAAATCTCATCTACGAAATATGATTTAAGTTCAAATAAAACTTTAAAAGAATAAGCTAACAAAATTTAGAAAGGAATTTTAAACGTTTTTTTTTTTATTCGTTGTATATTTAATCTTATTCAGTTAGCAGGCGTTACTGTTAATATTACTTGGAGTGCAAATAATTTAATATTAGTATTTAAAAGAATATTTTAAAATCAAACTGTCATGGCCTTCACTCCCTGTGTGGTCCCAGGTAGCTCATCTATTCTTGGCCCTTGTAGCAGCCTAGGTATCGGTGAAGCAGAGGGTGCGAAGAATAACCGGTAGATACTTCAATAAAACGATAATTTATAACACAATATATGCACGCTGAGGAAATACCATAAAGATATTAAGCCTAAGCAAAAGTTAAAAGAAAGTGCATTGGATCATCAGAAGTCAGAAGTTCTAAGAGGACATCTCTTCCTCATCCTAAAATTCAGTAATTCGTGTCACCTTCCTACCTAGCTAGGGCAGTTGGGAGCATAAAAGATAGAAGAGAAGGACAGATGTAGACGCATAATATAGAAAGGGTCGTGGATTTCAGACGGGGGCTCCGGTTACAATAGTTCCTGTATCATCGTTGAGCTGGTGGGTCCACTGTCCCTCTGTAACCGAGCATGTAGGGATAAGCTGAGGGCCTTGGAGGATGTGGCCTGCCAGTAAACATTAGGGTGCTTGAAGGGCCAAGAGTCAGAAGTGATGCTGCTGGTGAAGAGTTCACACCCGTTATGGCTTTCCACTACCGAGCATAAAGGGTGGTAGCTAAGTGTTTTATGGATTTGTTTTATAGATTAACAAGTACTGAGCAGATGACGCCGATATCGCTAAGATAATAAATTAAGATATCCTTATTATATTAGGTCCTTACATATGAAATTGGCGTTTTGTATGGGAGGAACAAAAAGTCGAATATTTTTTAATATAATATATTTAATTAATCAAAGTATGAACCATTATTTTCTATGCACTTTTGCCATTTCATAGGTAGTTCATTGATCCCTTTACTAAAAAAACCAGTCGGACGGGAATCAATAAAATCTTTGAAGGCGATTTGGACTGCCCCATCGGAGTTGAATTTTTTCCCTTGCAAGAAGTTATCCAAATTTCGAAAAAAATGGTAATCTGTTGGAGCAAAGTCCGGGGAGTACGGAGGATGTCTTAGACTTTCCAATTGAAGCTCTTCTAATTTAGTAGCCGTCTGTAGCGCAGTGTGTGGTCTAGCGTTGTCGTGAAGCAGCAGTGGCGTGGAGCGATTGACCAGCCTAGGTTGTTTAGCCGCTAGCTTTTCCATCATGGTTTGCAATTCCTGACAATAGACATCAGCCGTAATAGTCTGGCCAGATTTGAAAAAACTGTAATGAACAATACCGGCAACTAGTCCACCAAACGCTTACAAGTAACTTTTTTGGGGTTAATTTTCGCTTGGGGCAGGATTTGGCTGGCTGGCCAGGATCTAACCATTGCGCTGAGCGCTTCCGATTATCGTAAAGAACCCATTTTTCATCACAGGTAATGATTCGGTTTAAAATACCTTCATTATTGTGCCGGTTTAGTAATGTAACGCAGCAGTCGACGCGCGTTTGCCGGTTTGTTTCAGTCAATTCGTGAGGTACCCACCTTTCAAGCTTTTTAATCTTTCCAATTTGCTTCAAGTCAATTAAAACAGTTTTATCACTAACATCGCAGCCTGCAGCTAACTCGGACGTGGTTTGCGATGGATCCGCTTCCACAATAGCCTTCAACTCTTCATTATCAACTTGAGTCTCAGGCCGTCCACGGGGCTTGTTCTGCAGGTCGAAATTTCCAGAACGAAAACGTTGGAACCAAAAACGAACTGTGTTTTCTTTTGCAACACGACCGCCATACACATCATTCACCCTTCGAGTTGTTTCCGCAGCACTAGTGCCACGGCGGAACTCGTACTCGTAAATAATGCGATATTTAAGGTTTTCCATTTTGTAAAATGAGTGACGCAAACAGAAAAAAACAGAAGAAAAAAAACAAATGAATGACGATCATCGTAGCACAAATCAGTGTTTCCACTTAGGATTTTGGTTTTGCCCTAAATTCTTTGCAAAATATCCCTAAAAATCCCTAATTATTTTTCAAAATACCCTAATTTAGGGCGCATGAATAAAAAACACATCTTTTGGCATAATTTTAATACTTACCAAAATACATTAATTAATTCGAAGAAGCAGAAGCATTGCTTTTGCAGCTTTTGGCGGCACTGAGCATGGCACTCGTAGGTTCCAAAATTGAGCAATTGTTTGCCGCCATCCCTAATTTTGTGTGTAATACTCCGTTGAGAGTTTGATTTTTCAGCCGGTTTCGTTTGTCTGTTTTAACATTTTTCAATACACTGAATAATCGTTCTACTTCAGTGTTTGAAGATGGAACCCCTAGTAACAACGAAACTACGATGATCTTTTAAGCTTAATACCTTATTCCAATAAAGTTCAGCTGGCATTTTTTTTATTTGTTCTTCATCAACTCCAAAGTACTTGAGAGAAATTACAAAATTACAAACGAAATAATCCATGAATCGTGTAAGTGTAACTAATTTATGATGTCCTTCACAACAAAGGTATAGTACTATCCAAAAGGTAAACTAACATTTGTCGGATTATAATACGAAACCAATTTGGGGAATGCCCTAAATCCCTGTCGCAATAGAAACCGCCCTAAGTCATACATAAAATAAGTAGTTTCACCCTAAAAAAGGGCAAAATCCCTAAAAGTGGAAACACTGGCACAAATACATGAGTCTATAGCTGTACAAATTTGAATTTGGAATTCCTTACCAAAGAGGAGAAATTCGTGATTAAAGTGGCCAGTACGAAAAACGCCAATTTCATATGTAAGGACCTAATATTTTTAGAATTAATTTTGCACCTATACTTTTCGCAGGGTGAAACTTGTACTTCTAGAGTTTTTTTTTTTTGGGCTTTACAAATAATATAATAATAATAATCTTTATTTTTCCTTCCACAATAGTTTCTAGAACCATAAGACAATGCTGAAATTACTTTGGAACTACTAACAAGAAATGTCTTGGGAAGGAACAGGAGCCCAAACTAGGTAGATCCTGTGCTATGTAAAAAATGTAAAGAGATAGGGTGATTATACAACATAGTTTAGGTTTTATCCACAAGTCCCATATTAATAATGTTGAACTAATGTTAGTGGCAAGCTGTTTAATGGATTTCTAAACTTAAGTGACTGCTAGATACTTGATTTAGAGTTGTTAATTTTTAGCAAATTATGAATCAGTACTTGCGAGAGCAATGAAATTGTTTACATCATCGTTTATTGTATTTTTTAGGGTTCCGTCGTAGGAAATGGGACTATTACTAAGCCGGCTGTTCATTCAACCTTTAAAGGGGGGTCCAGGGGGAAGGACTCTTTCTCCACCGAATTAAATTCTTGTCATTGTGACAATCACTACCTACCTATATCATTATATGATTAACTTGTTTTTTTAGGTAATATAACTATAATGTTTTATGAAATTTTGTAATAATTTATAAATAGATAAATTAAAGGTTAATTGTTTTATTAATTCAGTAGAAGGAAATCAGAAGGTTTAACATAATCTTAATCACTAGCTTGGATTCGGATAGAGGTCAACGTCGACATTACCTGTAGTCTGTTTTTTTAACAAACGAGTACCGAAAATTATTTTGAGTACGCTGCTTAAAGACCGTTCCACACAAACGCAGTAGTTACATGTAAGTACATTCGATCATGCCCCGTGGGGTGCCGGGCTAGAATATCACCCCTCCATCTCCTCCCGTCGGTGTCGTAAAAGGCGACTAAGAGAAAAAATACCCGAAGGTGGGCAGCAGCGCCTTCTGAGAACTTTACACCTATAACTGCGATCCCCAAGACGCCTGCCAAGCGTGGTGATTATGGCAAAGCCCTCCATATGATAAACACAAACACAACTCGGACCAAAGTCCCCGGCAGCTGTATTATTCCTGACCCCGGTAGCAGGCCACGTAACGGTGGAGCAGGGGGTGCGAAGAATCCCCGGCAGATGGATTGGACTGCCGCGCCGCAGTACCCTGGTTTGATCCCCACCGCCGTCTTGAGCTTCACCGCTTGATGGAAGGGCTTATTATGATTTCCCGCCTGGCTAGCTCTAACCCTCAAGTAGAAAATCTGTCACCAAACACCTAACGGTGTGTTCCGGCAGCAGTCCTTGAGAGCCAGTGTCATTACATGCACATGACTTAACAACTATGTCTCTAGGTGACGGCTGCAGAGCAATTCGTGACTTGTGACGAAATGCATCTGTTATGGGCAGAGGTTCGTCCGCTTAACATCAGGTGGGCCTAGGGCTTGTTCCGTCCTAATAACTTAAAAAAAGAAATAAAAAGATGCACGGCTACTGCACTCATAAACGACGACCCTTGGCCCTGGCAATACACAACGTACGTACGCTCATGGAGGTCCATAAGATTGGCGAGCTGGAAGAAGACACTGCGATACGACTTGCGCGCTTTTAATATTAATCGGATAAAGGCCGCAATCGAGGATAACCAAGGCTCCAAAGTGTTCGCAAAAAAATCGTCTATAGGGCAAAGCCAAATGACCAAGCTGAAGATCGACGATGGCAGAATCATCACATCAAAACCTGAGAGAATCAGATTCTGAGGGACCTCGAGATGTTTTATGGACAGCTATACACCTTGACACGAGAACCCGTTACCAGTGCAGCTCAAGACAAGAGAGCTAAACTGACCCGACAATATACCGAAGATATCTCGGACATCACCCTATACGAGATTAGAATGGCTCTCAAACAGCTTAAGAACAACAGGGCGCTAGGTGATGACGGAATCACGACAGAACTTCTGAGAGCGGGTGGAAAACCGGTAGTCTCAGTCCTCCAAAAGTAATTTAATTCCGTCATCCTTGAAGGTAAAATGCCAGAAGCATGGAGTAGAAGTGTAGTGGTACTTTTCTTCAAAAAACGTGACAAGACCTTGTTAAAGAACTACAGGCCCATTTCACTTCATTACGTCAATTGTCTTGCTCGTAGGTTTGATAAATTCCAGCCCCCCGAACAAGCCAGGTTCCGAATAGGCTGTAGCACCATAGACCACATCCATACGCTCCGCCAGATTATACAGAAGACTGGGAGTTTAATCGGCCATTATGTTTAGCGTTTGTGGACTATGAGAAAGCCTTCGATTCGATCGAAACCTGGGCCGTACTGCAGTCTCTTCAGCGATGCAAAATCAACTATAGGTACATCGAAGCGCTGGAGTGTTTGTAAAGGAACGCCACCATGACGATTCGACTACAAGACAAAAGTTGCAGTTGGATTGGTTCCGTGAACCAATCCAAGTGCAACGAGGCGTGAGATAATAATATTGGTTCCGTGAACCAATCCAACTGCAACGAGGCGTGAGACATGGAGGCGTTATTTCTCCGAAACTGATTACAAATGCGTTGGAGGACGTTTTTAACCTCTTGGACTGGAAAGAATCATCAACACCTATGGCGAATACATTCATATATATATCATATGTATACACACTCACCTTCGTTTCGCCGATGACATGACATGACATTCAGTTGCGTTTTAGACTACCTGCGCGTCGAAAAATATCATATAAAAAAATAAGGAAAAAATCTAAAATGTTGCATGTTTTGGATTAGATTAAGCAAAACAGATCGTTTTGAAAAATTGTTTGTAGTTAAGTCAACAAATCGTCTCATAATATGTTTGCCGCCGTATCACTGTGAGCTCAACCCAATTGAGTTCGTTTGGTCTCAAGTGAAGGGCTACGTGGCAGAAAATCGAAATAACACTAAAATGGTCGTCATGTTTCCATTACGTGATATGATAGAAAAATGGGCGGAGTCGACAATCATGTTCAAAATATGTTAGAGCAATTTTATTATTGACATATCTGCAGAAAGTTTACAGAATTATTAGATTTTTATGATCTATCCGTTTCAAGTAATAGTAAAGTCTCAAGTTAACTCTTGCGGGCTATAGTAAAAGTCTCGTTCAGAATGAATATTTAACTCTCCGCTCTATATCTCATAATAATTTAAAATTATAGGGAATTTTATGTCTCGGTGCAAAAATGGAGGCGCTAAAAAATATTTTTTTCTCAAAGTGGGCAGTAGACAAAATAAGTTTGGGAACCCCTGCTCTAAACACTTGAGTGTGTATATGGAAGCGAAAAAAGTAAGATAGAAATGCTTAGAACCCTGCAGCTGGTACTCCGTGGTAACTGCGGAAACCTGGCGTTATGTTGTAATATGAATGTTAGAAAGGTTTTCATTAAAATTAATATTAATATACAAAAATAAAACTGTACGCGGGACGAAACGTAACTATTGACCTAGGGCCTATTCTATTTGACGCTAATTTCGTTATTTTCAATCATTTCAAACTGTTCCAGTAGGTGCATAGCGTTTATGACGAAAATAATGCCAAGACCCAACTGGAAAAACTTTTTGGGAATGTGATCGTTTTTAGCGTTTTTGGTGAATTTAATTTCAAATGGTACGCACCCTCAATGGCCCTCGCAATGGCAACACTGTTCAAGTCATGTCATGGTGTGATATGTTGTGATTCTTTGTTTTTGTTGTGAATGTTGTGCTTTGTGTTGTGACTTGTGATGGCATTGTGCTTTTGTGCGTACTTTGGATCGGCATAACTTTGTGATGTTGATCTGAATTGAAAATATCTGCTTCATCAGCGATTTGTGCACCGTTAGTTCAATTATTATCTCTTCGTTATGGCAGCCTGCGATTCTCAAAAGCCGGAAACATCTAAGGACAATATTTCTACAACTTCAATTGACGAAGGTCTGCCACGAGAACTTAGTCAGTTGAGTCTTTCGAGTGCTACCAGTCAAGATGAATTTTATTCCGATAAAAGCCATTCAGAGGCGACACTCAAGAATATCTTCGGCTACTTTCAAGCTCAGAAACTATGTGATGTGGCCCTCATAGCTGGTGGATGCAGGTAGGATTCATATCTACTTTATTTGTTTTGAGGTCATGAACCTTACGTCTAGAAATAATAGGCAGCCAGCATTTTCTATCGTTTGAAGTAGGTACATATGGGTCATTTTCATTTTGAATGTAACTATGTCTTCACTCTTGAATAATTTTTTTTTAAATTTAATTGGATAGATGCTCTGTTTAGGTGTCTGCTAACATTAGTCGCAGAGCTAGAAAATCTTTAGATACCTGAAAAAACGCATCTGAAAAATTACGCACCCACGTCTGTGACAAGCTTACCACGTTTGTGACATAATTGACTTTCTTTGTGATAACTGCAACTGATTTTAATAAAAGAAATTGTATTCTTTCTTGATTCGTTTTTGTTTATTATAATCAACCAATCAATACACTATGTTTAGGTACATATACATTAATTCAGGAACATACAATTTAAAGTTATTAACCAAATATTAAACTTTTATTTCTGAGATCAATAAAGTAACTGTTCAGTCTGTTGCAGTCACATTTTCAGTTACAACATATTTAAAAGTACTTATTTAACAAAATATTTATTGTCTGTAAAATCTAAATTAAAAACTATTTCTCCTCGTCTGGTAGGTGTTGGTTCAGGCAAATAGCACACAATATCATTAACAATAACTAGCAAAACATCTTCCGGTTCTGCAGTTTTCTTTTTTCCACCCATCCTAAAGAAAAAGCTAGGTAATATACGAACCAAATATTGACCACCTGCAAATAATTCAGAATATTGTTATAATGGTTAAAAATAGAGTTCACGAAGCGCTTTCCATACAAACATAAGTTCGTCATATTTTAAATAAATACAAAGTGTTCAAACTCGGTGAAACTTTGCATGTATACCCTTGAGTCTAATCAAGTGTATACATGCAAAGTTTCACCGAGTTTGAACACTTTGTATTTATTTAAAATATGACGAACTTATGTTATACCCTTGAGTCTAATCAAGGGTATACATGCAAAGTTTCACCGAGTTCTTCTATGCTTTTGGTTTGCCAAATTTCCGCAAAATTAAGTATTTCTAAAAATAATTCGAAAAATCGTTTGTAAGGGAATTTTTATTGACATTTAGGGAAATATTATATAATAAATCGAAAAACTGGCAAACCAGAAGCATAGATATTAGGTGCAGCAATATTTTTACAAAATTTCACCGAGCTTGGACTCTTGGTATTTAAAATATGACGAACATATGTTTGTATGGAAAGTGCTCCGTGTACCGTTTTCATTTGGTCTGTCTGTCAACTCTTAACTACAGTATCAATAGCAGCATCATCAATACAGGAATCATAAAGCGCTAAACGTGTAACCAAGCAAATAAATCAGTTTTTACATGCTTGTTCTGGTACAAAACTCACAAACGTGGTTAAATGTCACAAACGTGGGTAAAAAGTTCCACGTTTGTGACTAGAATTTCAAGCCACGTTTGTGTCATTTTTCGAACGTCCCGCCATATCATATCCTCAATTGGGTAGCATTCACTCGGCATCAAACCATTAATAATTTCACAACATTATCTACCAAATATATAAAATTCCATTGAAAATAACTGTAATTTGACATGTTTATGACATCCACGTTTCTGACGCGTTATGCTTTACAAGTTTTGTACAACAAACAAAAAAATAACATACCTTGTTGTACACATGCTCCTGCTTGAACACCTGACAGTAAATCAAATGGCCGATTCCTACTTTTTTAATATCAGTGTTGCCAGAGGCTTAAAATTAATTTTGACGAAAGGTATAACCAAAATTGTACCTACCCATGTTTGTGACAGCATTTTTTATCACAAGACATATTGTGCCCTTAAAATTTGGCGCATTATCAGTTCTTGTTAATAATTTGATATTTTATAGGGGAAATAACTTGAACTTTTATAAAAAAAATTAGGGCTAGAGTTCTTTTACGCAAAATAAAATCAGGGGTGAATTAACATTTTGAAAGTGATTTTCACACACCACGTCGCGTGACATTTAGATATTCAATATTTTTTATCTAACATTCAGTTACATTTTCAGATTTTAATTCAGATATTTTATGCTTAACTATATTAAAGAGAGAATAACTGTTACCAATACATTCAGTGTACTCCCAGTTGACTTGGAAGAAGACACAACAATTGTAGATACTCATACAGTTAAAAAAGTTGTTAAGCCACCACCCATAATCCTGTATGGTATTGAAGACCTCACCAAGCTGACTGAGCTCCTAGAGAGTGTCGTAAATAAAGCAGACTTTACGTACAAAATTATTAATCAGAATCAACTAAGGATTAACTGCGCTAATGTAGAGGTCTACAAAATCACAATAGACATAGTTAGAAAAAATGGGCTTATTGGACATACATTTAACAGGAAGGATAAGCGTCCCTATAGAATAGTGATAAGGAACCTCCACCATACTACACCAAGCAGTGTGATAAAAGAAGTACTAGAAGCGACAGGAAATACTGTGATTGGGGAGATAATCAATGCAAAGTATGGTCCAGAAAAGAAACCTACTTCTACTTTCTTCGCTAACCTGCAACCCAGCCTCAACAACAAGACTATAAAAAGTATTAGACTCATACACCATCAGTCGGTAACTATAGAAGACCCAAGAAAACGAACCTCAGTCGTGCAATGTCAAAGATGCCAGCAGTACGGACACTCCAAAAACTACTGTATGAGGCCCTTCCGATGCGTGAAATGCGCACAATCACACAAAACTTCAGAATGCCCGAAGAAGGATCGCAACACTCCAGCAAAATGTGCCCTATGCCAAGGTGAACATCCAGCAAATTTTAAAGGCTGCGAAGTATATAGAGAAATACTAGCAAGGAAGTCAAACATACAACCACAGATGAGGGCCAGAGTAAACCCAAAACCTGATACTGGTGAGAAGTCGCAGTCACAAAATACATTTTACCCATCCCTTCCAAATAAATGGACCAGACCCACGTCTGTGGCCAACCAGCCGAATCCAACCGAACCACGAACAAAACCAAACAACATGCAAAAGCCATACGCTGAAGCAACAAAATCCGACGAAACCTCCAAAGAGAAAAATTTTCCCACAATAAGTAAAGCACTTGAAGAGATACTTGTAAAACAAACAGAAAAGTTTGATTTAATCCTACAACAAATGAGTATGTTAATCAATCTCATAACGACCCTCGTCACAAAGATGTCGCAATGACTTCCCTCAAGATAGCAACGTGGAACCCAGCGGGGCTATCTCCAAATAAAGTAGAGGTAGAAGTTCTGCTACACACCCACAACATAGACATACTACTAGTGCCGGAATCTCATACAACTGCACGCAGTATTGTTAAGATACAGAATTATAATATCTACGGCACTGATCACCCAGACGGCACCGCACACGCTGGAGCGGCTATAGTAGTAAGGTCTAACATCAAACACTATGAACAACCACAATTCAAAACAGAGTACATACAATCAGCAAACGTTGCAATAGAAGATCGGAACGGAACTTTTAATGTATCTGCCATTTACTGCCCTCCCAAACACAAGCTAAAAGAGGACCAATACAATGAGTACTTTAACACCCTAGGCACCCGCTTTATAGCCGGAGGTGACTGGAACGCCAAGAATGTTCACTGGGCCTCCAGACTTACCAATACAAGAGGCAGAGAGCTCAAAAAGAGTATAGACAAGAACCATCTTAAGACTATCTCTACAGCGGACCCTACCAACTGGCCCACAGACCCAAACAAACTCCCGGATGTCATAGACTTTTTTATTGTAAAGGGATTATCCAGGCTTTTTCACCACGTAGAGACATGCTTAGACGCAAACTCTAATCATGTTCCAGTAATATTGACGATTGGCACCACGGTCTTAAACACTGAAAGAAACTCCAAATTATACAACAAGTGCACAGACTGGTGTTCATTTCGCGAATGTGTCGAAGATAGAATCTGCCTCAAAATACCGTTAAAAACAGAGTCGGACATCGACCATGCTGTGAGAAATTTCACATCGGTTATCCAAGAAAGTTGTTGGAAGTCAACACCAGAAGTCAAAGAACGTTCACATCAACATAAAATTTATTCGGAAATCATACGGTCAAAAATTATGGATAAAAGAAGACTACGGCGTATATGGCACACAAGCAGGCATCCAAATGACAAAACGGTACTAAACAATGCCATTAAAGAACTAAAAACCCTCATAACTGAAGCAGATGATGCCGCTCTAGATACTTACTTAGAGGGTCTCACAGCTACAAAGGCGACGGACTATTCATTATGGAGAGCCTGTAAAAACCTAAATCGACCCCTGCACCACAAACCACCGCTTAGGAACCCAAATGGAACCTGGATTAGAACTGAACATGACAAAGCTGATGCATTTGCGAAACATCTCAGCAATGTATTTAAGCCTAATAACCCGAGACAAAACGCGGATGAATCCGATATCGATATGATCCTCCATCAAGATTTCCAAATGGATCTACCCTTGAAGTTAGTAACGCCTAAGGAGATATGTAGGAATATAAACTTAATGGATAACAACAAGGCCCCAGGTTATGATCTCATCGACAAAAAAGTTCTCCAAGAATTACCTCGCAAAGGAATTGTGTACCTCACTATGCTCTTTAATGCCATACAACGAGTAGGATACTTCCCAGATATATGGAAGGTTTCACAAGTAATAATGATCCATAAACCCGGTAAACCGATACATGATGTAACCTCTTATAGACCAATCAGTCTCCTACCGATTATGTCTAAACTCTATGAAAAGTCTCTACTTCACAGAATGTTACCTGCTCTCAATGAGAAATCTATTGTCCCAGATCACCAATTCGGATTTAGAAAAGAACATGCTACCATAGAACAGGTGCATAGAGTATGTAGGACGATCAGAAAATGTTTTGAGAAAAAGGAATACTGCTCAGCTGCTTTTCTTGACATACAACAAGCCTTCGATAGAGTCTGGCATAAGGGTCTGCTTGTCAAAATAAAATCCCTGTTACCACATACATTCTATGGTGTACTTAAATCCTACATTACAAACAGAATCTTTCAAGTAAGAGAAAATCAATCCACCTCGGGCTTCCACGAAATATCGGCAGGAGTACCACAGGGCTCGGTCCTCGGTCCTGTATTGTATACCCTATTTACTTCCGACCTGCCACATAACTCCGAAATCACAATAGCCACTTTTGCGGATGACACTGCCTTACTTGCTTCGCACAAATGTCCAACACGAGCATCTCACATTTTGCAAACCAGCTTAAATGAGACCGAAGAATGGTTATCCAAATGGAGAATTGCCACCAGTGTTTCCAAATCTGCGCATATTACGTTCACGCTCTGCAAAGGTGACTGTGACCCGGTCACCCTAAACGGCAGTCAACTCCCACACCACCAGTCCGTGAAGTATCTGGGCATGCATCTTGACCGCAGGCTCACATGGAGGAAACATGTCGAAACAAAGAGAGAAGAACTGAATCTGAAATACAGAGGACTTTTCTGGCTTCTCGGAAGAAACTCAAAACTGGCGATAGACAACAAACTCCTCATATACAAGACTATACTAAAGCCAATCTGGACATATGGCATCCAACTTTGGGGATCAGCCAGTGCGTCCAACGTAATGAAAGTGCAAAGGGCACAAAACTATATCCTTAAACAAATATCCAATGCGCCATGGTTTATTAAAACAACAGAGATCCATGAAATCCTTAATATTCAGATGGTGAATGAAGAGATAAACTCACATGGTGACAAATACAAATCCCGACTGCTAAAGCATCCGAACAAACTTGCGGGGCAGCTTACCATCCCAGAAAGCATCCGTCGATTAAAAAAAAGACGGGATATTTTTGATCAGAACAGTCAGTGCCAAGAATGACTAAGAAATGATAGGGCAGACTCCACTGGGAGTAGCGCCCAACACGCCATCTAAACCATCTCATCTGCTTATAGTCTGAAAGACTGATCGCAAGATAAAAACAGAAAAAAAAAAAAAAAAAAAAAAAAAAAAAAAACTATATTAAAACCATAATTATGTATTACGTAAAAAAAATATGAGTAACAAATCGCTCAACCGACACGGATAATACATATGCACGCAAATAAATAGGAAATGAAAATGACCCATATAAGCGTGTACCTGCCTACATAATATAATAAACTATAATAGGTTATAGTAGGTACCTATATGTGTTTAATATTATTGATTAATTTAATAAATCAATTATTTTAGCACATTTTAATTGTGTATTCTTATAACTACAGAATCCCAGCCCACAAAGTGTTGTTGGCTTCATGCAGTGAGTATTTTGCTGCAATGTTTACTGGATCCTTGAGAGAAGCTCAACTAACGGAGATAACACTTGAAAGAGTTGACTCACAGGCACTACAAGCACTCGTCCACTATTGTTACACTGGCACCATAGGTTTGTTTTATTTAATTTATGTATTTTCACATTGTTTACAGCTAAAGTATTTTAAGCAATCCAGCATTTCATCATATATAATTCAGTAGCTGTAGTAATTTAATAGTGTGGCTTTAACAATGAGTTTTTTCCGTAAATAGTTTGCACATCTGTCACAACACTCAAAAGAAACTTTGTTAGTGCCAATCAAAACATCTGACATCTGCTCACACTTAAAAATGTTTTATGATCATTTTACTTTTAAAATGGTGTTTAACTAAATTAAGCCTAAAAAATTTGTCACACATCAAAATTAACTACCAATTATATATATATGTTCACAGAGTTAAGAGAGGAAACAGTAGAGGTGCTCCTTTCCACAGCCAGTTTGCTGCAGTTGAATTCTGTCACAAATGCATGCTGTGCATTTCTGAAAAAGCAACTAGACCCATGTAACTGTCTGGGAATTGCTCTATTTGCCGAGCAGCAGTCTTGTTTGGATTTACACAAAGCAGCTTTAAAATACACATACCAACATTTTATGCAGGTACAATTTACAGTTCTATGTGGTAGCTGCCCTCTTTGTTACTCTCACCTAGTTAGAGAGTTAAAATGGTCAATGTGTAACTCAGCTTATTGCTTCATTAGAGATACTTTAGTATAAATTTATGATATTTTTCAGGTAGTAAAACATCAGGAATTCCTAGGCCTTCATGCAGATCAGCTAGCCAGCCTGCTTAAGTCAGATGATCTCAATGTGGTGACAGAGGAGAATGTGTTTGAAAGCCTCATGACTTGGGTGCAGCATGAGAGTTCAATAAGGGAGCAGCATTTACCCACTTTACTTAAGCTGATCAAACTACCTTTGCTTTCATCGGAGGTAAGTACATTTATACTATTCAATGAATACTATACATTAATTTATCATCTACCTACTCTTATCGCTTGTTTAAAGAGTCATTACAATTTGTATTCTTTAGAAACATAACAACAGATATAAAAACAAGTTGGGATCGGTTTTATGACCGACTCCCTTCCTAATGAAAAATCAAAACCAAGCCAAAACAAAGCATGCCAGAGCAAGTCACAGCTCTTAAGTGGCCATTCACAAATTTGAGTCAGAAAGGTTTTGTTCAAAATCATACAGCATTGTTATCAATTTGTATATATATACATAAAAGTGTATGTTTTGTCTGTAATATAAAATATATACATATATATTTTCAGGTGTAATTATTTTCATATGCATATGTTTTGCTGTGCATTCATTTTGCATGTGCACTTTTGAGATTAAAATTTGATAGCTTCATGTAAATTTGACAAGAAAAGCCGCTTAAGAGGTAAAAATTAAAAAATGGCCGTACACATGAATCAATCATTGTGTTTAAAGGTTACCAAGCTACTAGTAAATTTGACCTGAAAATATTATCTCAGAATATACAAACTTTGCAATTCCCTTCCACCCCTTTAGTGATGGAATTTTGAATAACTATGGAACACATGTTTCATTAATTAACTTGCTTAAGGATTAAAGCATTAATATTAAATTCCATTTATATAACTTCCTTTTTTTTGCCTATTACAATTACTTTCATCACTAAATTAAAAAAAAAAACACCTCATATGTGGTGCATGAATAAAAATAAGAATCGTAAAACAAACCTTTCATGTAAATTTGGTATAAAAATATAATATTCCATACTAAAAAATAGTTACCATTCTAAACTTTAAGTGTTCAAAAAGTATCATTAATATCACCGTCTTATATGTATCATTAAGATACATATAAGACCATGCATATCCAGACTAGAGTAGTCAGTTGAATCGAATTGTTGGTCCTCCAGGTAACATACTTTCTGGTTTTGCTATGTTGATAATTAGTTTTTTTTTTATTTATATTATTGTGACGGAATAAGCTCGAAGCCCACCTGATGTTAAGCGGACTAACCTCTGCCTATAACATTTGCATTTCATCACAAGTCACGAATTGCACTGCACCCATCACCTTGAGACATACTAGTTGTTAAGTCTCATGTGCCTGTAATTTCACTGGCTCTCAAGGACAGCTGATGGAACACACCGTTAGGTGCTTGGCTAAATTTCAAATCTGTAAAAGACAAATCCTAATACGACACTAAAGACGTTATTGCAAATAAAAGCAGTAAAACACTACAAAAATAGTTTTGCCAATATAGGTAACCAAAACTAGGACTACTGCCGGAACACACCGTTAGGTGCTTGGCGACAGCTTTTCTACTTGAGGATGGTAGCTAGCCAGGCGGGCAATCGCAAAATGCCCTTCCACCATGCGGTGAAGCTCAAGCAGGCGGTGGGGATCAAACCAGGGTACTGCGGCACGGCAGTCCATAGCTATTACCGCTCGGCCATCATTGCTTCAAATTTTAGACATAAAAATCTTAACTAACTCTCATAAACATTTTGCCACCCTATATCTTATATTGAATTTTAATAGATACTTCCTTTAGTATTCCTAAATATAAAATCTAATAAAACCAACAACCTCTCGAAATTTCAAGTTACTGCTCTTAGCGGTTTTGACTGGGCATTGATGAGTCAGTCAGGGCATTGACTTTTATATATATAGAATAAAATGGAAGTAAAAATTGTAAGGTCATGTTTGTTTCATTATGTATACTTGATTTGTAACTTTCCTTGGTTGAACGGGCTAACAAAGATGTTAACAAATAAAACAAAATCAATGTCATATACAAAGAGATTCCTTTGCGTGGAGTCCCTTTAAGCAAACAATAAAACCCTGGTCTATTTTTATGGAGGTGACTCATCTCTTGCTGGTGAATCAAGGCAATGTCTAACATAAAGACATTATCAACATACTCGAAATTATTCATTTGGAATCAGCTTGCCTGACTTTTATCAAACATAGGTACTTCACAAGACCTTCCTATCCAATTAACTTAATTAATGGGCATATTTTAGTGTAGGGAAAAATCAGGGTGGGTAGAAGTTGAGCTACAACGTTATTCGTGAATTCAAATAAATTAGTTTGACCTGATATTAGGAGCATCTACGCCCATAGGCAACACATCGATCAAAAGCGTCTGGGCCGAGGTAGAGGGATTCCAACGTGAAGACGTCGAGTTTTGTTGTCAACACTGAACATCTTGGTCAAATTTATTCGAATTGGTTTGATTTTCTTTAATCGCCTTATAATCGATAGTGGCGTTCCCTTTTTTCGTCTGAAAGTTTTGGACGTTCGCAAATGGGATTATATATTTTGCTCTCTCTTGTTTTCGGTCTCGGTGTTTTATTTTCCACGCATGTCGTCGTCGCCACAAATTTGATAATTATATTAATAATCATATATGATTTGAACCAACTAGGATTTTGAAAGTGACGACTTGAAAACTTAAAAATTATTATCTACAAAGTCACTGTTCTACATTATATAAAACAAACTTGAACAAAATTTTAATATTTTAATATTGTTGTGTTTGCAATAACGCTTTCTGGGCGGATTACATTACAAATTTACTAGAGAAAAAGTTATAGTCATGTGCGGGATTCTAACCTGCGTCCATAATTGTTCATTGAATACAATCACAATATTTTGTTGCCGCCGAAATAATCTTTCAGGCTGTAAAGTATTTTTTCTCTATATGCTACAGTTTAGCCGTACAAAGACGCTAAATCAATGATAAAGTAATATTGTAACCTTTACTTTTGTTAATTTTACAGTATCTAATAGACAAAGTAGAACTGGCATGTGGTAATGTTCCGGAATGCCAGCCACTGATCATGGAGGCTGTAAAGTGGCATTTGCTGCCAGAGCGAAGATCACTTCTGTTCTCACACAGAACACGACCAAGGACCTCAACTATTGGACGCCTGTTGGCTATTGGCGGCATGGATGGCTATAAGGTAGGCATTATTTAAAATACAAGGGATCGCACTTCTTCAAATTGACCATACTCGATACATTTTTATTCATAATATCCTCCTTGTCTATCCTTGTGTCATGAGTTTCACATCCACAAATCTTATATTCTTATTTCAACGTGCACGAGATAAACAGTTTACATTCTTTCGGTGGACCCTTTGAAGCGAACAGAATGTATTTGTTTTGGTCACGGCGCAGGCGTTGAAAACACGCCACGCGCCAGTCGTTGAAAATGTTTACAAATATCATCTAATTAAGTCGGTAATAGTTTTATAAAAGTGATTCGTCGGCAGCTAACTAATAGTGCGATACTTGCGCAGATATAAAGAGAATAATTGAGAATAAATCAGGGCTCACCGATTTTGGATTACGAATTGATTTGTAATTCAAAGAAAATTTGAGTCGTGTTCACATTTACAAACGAATCGGCATTTTTGAGTCATGTTAATTGATTTTATGATTTTGTTTATTTTTTTAGATTTGATTTTTAAAGTCAAATTGTGTCCAAGACAGTGCTAATGTGCTTGATAAAAAAAAATATACGTCTATTATATAACTAGTGGCTCGTAGCTGTAAACCTCGCGAATCGGCCCAATTGAAATATGCATAGCTTACAATTAAATAAAGGTTCATTGCGCACGCTGATGGAAGAATCGGCCACAAAATCCAAAAACCATAGTTATATTTTGAAAACTGATGCAATTAATTTAATGCGGCACAGTTAATTTTCCGTTCTTCATTAATATCTACAACATTAGATTATCACTATATTATATATTTTTTTTTAGTTTTCACGAAGGGTACGGAATCTTTCGTGCGCGAGTTAGACTCGCATTTGATTTTGTTAATTTGTGGTTATAACGGCAAAAAAAATCTATAGAATTATCAAATCTGTTCATAAAATTTGACGAGAATCGGGTTAGAAAAGCGACCTGTAGAGGAGAACAACCGGACATACGAAAGCATTTTTGTGTAAACTAAAACCGAGACCGAGCGAGATCGAAGTTCGAGCGAAGATTCTCGTAATTAGAGTTTGAAATCCCTGCAGCTACTGCTTTATTGAAGATTGTGTATCTTCTCACACAGGACCAACCATTTGCACACTGTTGGCAGATTATTTTAATATTCTTTTCGTCTGAGGTTTTGCTAACTATAGTGGATAAAAACTTGTGTTGTTATGAAAATGGACGGAATTTTACAGGGTGCGAGCAATATGGAGATGTACGACCCTCGCACGAACTCTTGGACACCCTTCATGCGGATGGGTGCGCGCCGGCTACAGTTTGGCGTCGCCGTTATGCATAACAAACTGATCGTGGCCGGGGGACGAGACGGCCTCAAGACTTTGAATACGGTATGCAAACTGTATTAATTAAATATTATTAATTGTATTCTTACGTGTTTCGCTAATTTCTTAGTTAGCCGTCCTATATAGTAATGTGCCGGGCATTTTTTCACAAGTGAATAGTTTGTTGTAACAGGACAGAGGATGGACCAATCAATATAGCTCATAAACTTGCTATAATACAAAATGAGACGAATTACTTAGTATTCCATATATAAACCGAGCGTGGGCTTGGTTCATCGCGTTGCAGAATGAGCCTGGGATTTGTAACCCAGAGAGAGTGGTTAAGGCCCTTTACGATGTCATCAATGCTTCTCTCCTCCCCAGCCTGATGTTTGATAGGATCCTACTATTGCTACTTTTGTTCTAGGATGAAAGTTACGGTTCTCTTGACATGCCAAAGTTATTTTAAACGTTATAGAGAGATTTCGAGGGTATTCCTCGTGCTTCGACTTCTACAGCCTATTTAAAGTACATGTTCGTTTTAGTTTATTTATTTGTTAATTCGTTATTTTATTGTATTGGTTTGAAATAATAAAATTCCTGAGGATGTCGTTATTTCATACCCAGACCGGAAAAAAAATGTTATAAAAAAATATATTTATAGAACTGACCTAACAAACATACCTAAATATACAATAAAATTTAAAAAAAATAACGACTTAACAAATAAATAAACTAAAACGATCATGTACTTTAAACAGGATCACAGCCTGGACACTCGGCTCATTCTCTATACAAAAGGCGCGTTCTAACTACCTATTACACAGACACTACACAAATGTTGTTTTTGTACACGCGTAAATGTGTGCGTGAACTCTAAGGTTGTCATCGTATGAATAATTTTTCCCTTTAATCAAACCTAGCAAAAAATATTATTGTGGCATGATTTTGTTTTAAAAAGTCTATCCAGATACCAGTTTTCCTCACTATCATTTCAAAAACAGTGACCCTTCCATACAAAGTTTCATCCCCAATATCACCGCCTTAAGTCATCCCTGTCGAAAATCTTTGATTCTTATATATATATAGATGACAGGATGTATAAGCCGAAGCAAGGACTAAATTCATACATGTCCATCAAATTACTCCAATCGGAAGCTGGCCTAAGATGAAATAAGGCTTGGATTGTAATGATCCTTTCTTTTGTAAAATGGATTGTACTGTTCGTGGTAAATCCTTTTTTTTCTCTAGCTACCGTGAGTACCATGCGGGTCGCCACTTCTAGCATGATATCTAAGACTCGGGTGTGTATAACCACTCGGAGTGAGCTAGAATCTAGCTTACCCTAGAATTATTTCTATTAAAGACAGCTGCTGGAATAAACCGTTAGGTGCTTGGCGACAGATTTTCTATTTGAATGTGGTAGCTAGGCAGCGGTCATTCGCAAAATATCCTTCCTGCTTCCTCCAAGCCTTCGGCGGGATTAGATCGAATGTACCTGCTGCGCGGCTGTCCTTACTCACTCGTTTATACTATAGTCACTTTAAACCGGCTCACAGGTTGAATAGATCTATTCTCCATAAATCATTTGGGCCTCTCAACTCTACAAATTTTCCAATTTATAGAAATCAAAATCGTATAATATGTTGTTTTTTTATATATATCTACACAAAAGTGTATGTGCCTGGACTGTGTATTAAGTACAGTGTAGATTGTAGGTACATCCATACAGCTGATGCTTATATTTCATTAGTTATATGTAGGGAGTAAATCTTGTATAAATTAACACAACCTGGGTGCCTAGATAGTACGTATCCGGCCCAAATCACGTCAAAAAAAGCATCCTAAATTTAAATACAGTGTTAAGAATTGCTGTAGGTATTATAGGTTTGTCTGATTCACACTCACAATGACCAATTAAATGTTACGAAATTATTGTACTCTTTATGTTTATATTAGGTGGAATGCTTCGACTTGACATCACTGAGCTGGAGCACATTGGCACCAATGAACACGCACCGGCACGGGCTGGGTGTGGCTGTTCTAGGCGACGGGCCTAACTCCCCCGTATACGCAGTGGGCGGACACGACGGGTGGATCTACCTCAACTCTGTCGAACGGTGAGATAACTGCACGATGATCTCGCATTAGCTACAAACCTAACTCGCCCGTCTACACGGTGACCGAACACGACGCTACGGGTGGATCTACCTCTACCCTGTCGAAATATGAGATAACTGCACTATGTTTTCGAATAATAGCTACGACCCAACTCCCCCGTATACGCAGTGGGCGGACGCGACGGGTGGATCTATCTCTATATCTGTCTCTATAACTCTCTTGATCGCCGAGATAACTGCATGACGGTCTTGCATTAGCTACGGTCCAAATCACCCGTATGCACAGTGGGTGGACACGACAGGTTGAACTAACTCAACTCTGTTGAACGGTGAGATAACTGCACGATGTAGTGCTTTAGCTACGGCCCAACTCACTCGTAAGCGCAGTACGCGGACACGACAGGTTGATTTACCTCAAATCTGTCGAACATGTAGTGCGTTGGCTACGGTCTAACTCGCCCATATACCCTGTGGGCGGACACGGTGATGTGTGTACCTCCTACTTAACTCCTTCGAACGGTGAGATAACTGCACGATGATCTCACGTTAGCTACAGACCCAACTCGTCCGTAAGTCCGTATATGTGGTAGGCGGACAAGATAAATGGATCTACCTCATCTCTGTCGAACGGGAAGATAACTGCACGATGATCTTGCAACAGCTACGGCCTAACTCGCCAGTATACGTGGTTGGCGGACACGATGGGTGGATCTACCTCAGCTATATCGAACTATGTCAGCTATGTTGAGATAACTGCACGGTGTAGTCCATTAACTACAGCCCAACTCGCCCGTATTTCTGATTGATGGAAACCACTGGTGTCTCTCTCTTATCTACATTAACTATATCTAACGGTGATATAATTGTATGATGATCTTGCATTAGCTGCAAACTACTGTTCTACATGCAGCAACCACGCCCGTGTACGCTATGGGTACAAGTTACAACACGACGATTAGATGATGTAATAATATGTATAATGTCGAATAGAGAATAGCCTAAACTTAATACATACCTATTTTTTTTAGGGTTGGCCTTTGTGTTGTTAGAGAAAACATATTGTACATGAGGGTAGGAAAATTAAGACTTACAAGACCATTTGCGCCAGTAATCTTAAAGAAATCTTAGAGCAAGATGCTGTACGTAGTATTTTTTATAAGAACAGGCGGTCAATCAGGGACTGATAATATATAGGAACAATGTTATTCTACATATATACAGGAGTCAAGGAGACAATCCCGCCGTGTGCCTGATTTTGCATAAATTAAGAGCACCGCTATGTGGCGAGTAGCATATGTCCGCCCGCCAGGAAACTATCTCGATGTTTTTTAAGGTACTTCCCGAGCAAGTAGTATAAAAAAATGGGGTGTGGCTGTGTTATGGACACGGCCTTTTATTGTACGTGTATACGTCTAAAAATGGCGAGTTTCTCCGCTGCGCATGATGTGTTACAGTCCTTACCGTAATATTTTTTTATTTCCATAGTTATCGAGTGGTGTAAGTCAAATTTGGATGGGGGTGATAGATATGTAGCTGCAACACTAAACTGTATCCCGCGATTTGTTATCATTAGTTTTTTTAATTACCTCCCTATTGAAGCCATATAAATACATGTCCCAAAACCACTTAGCTTGATAGAAGCATAGGTAAAAGAAGGCTATGGTTCTATGTGAAGTCAACATGTATTGGTGTTGTGTTGTCAGATGGGACGCGTGCTCTCGGTCGTGGAGTATAGTGGCGCCGATGACGGGCGCGCGCAGCACGTGCGGCGTGGCGGCGCTGCGCGGGAGGCTGTACGCGGTGGGGGGGCGCGACGGCGGTGCCTGTCTGCGCTCCGTCGAGAGCTACGACCCCGCCACCAACCACTGGACCAACTGCGCGCCCATGACGCGCCGACGCGGCGGTGTCTCAGTCAGTATACACACACACACATACACACACACACACACACTCACTTACCCTTATCTCAGCCGCATTAACTAACATAAAGATTACTTATAATACTATCGTGCATTCTAAGAACTTCTTAATTCACCCTCGCATTAGTATATTTTTATTTTACATAACGAATACATATAGTTTTATATATGTATACAAAATACACTTTTTAATTACAAATTTACGAGAGAAAAAATTATAGTCATGTGCGGGATTCGAAACTCCATATTCCCCGCGCTTGGCAGGCGTCTTGGGGATCGCAGTGTAAGATATCCAGTTCCTCTGAAAGCGCTGCTGCCCACCCCCTGGTGTGTTATCCTTAGTCGCCTCTTACAACACGGGTAGAGATGAGAGGTTACATTCTAGCTCGACACTTGCCCACGGGCAAGCCAAATAAATACAAATATATATACATAATAATAAATATAACTACATACAGTAACAATAAATACATAAAGTAAAGCAATAAAATATGATCGCTTTGGTAGGCAGAAGTATTTGCAACTACCCTCAAAAACATGGAGGCGTTTGCCATCGTAAGTGGAAATGTCTGTTACCCTAATTTTTCACTCAAATTCTCACTCATCCGATTTCACCGTCGCGGCTTCTCTTTCATGCATATAATATGGATGAGTTTTTTAATTTTTTGGTGCAGGTTTGTGCAGCGGGCGGCTATTTGTATGCGCTGGGCGGGCACGAGGCGCCCGCGAACTCTGTGGGCGGGCGGCTGGCGTGCGTCGAACGGTACGACCCGGCCGCAGACACGTGGCTGCTGCTGGCGCGTCTCTCCTACGGACGGGACGCCATCGGCTCCTGTCTGCTCGGCGACAGGATCGTCGCAGTTGGTATGTTTCTCATCACACATTCACTAATCACTTCTTTTTGAAGCGCTTGTAGTGTAGCTTACATAGGCTCGTGTTAGTAAATGCATCTCAAAGCTGAGATCCATCTTATGATGCAGTTTTAACGTTTACTGTGTAGAATATCTGTAAGCTCAGCTTGAGATACATTTAATAATACAGGACTTAGTCGTTGTGAACCGATCCTCTATCAAAGCAACGTCCGCTGTGGTCATGACTTGGGTCACTGAGCGCTTCCGTGCTTCGGAGGGCATTTTTAGCCGTCGTCGGTCCCGGTTAATGTCATAGGATGGCAGTTGTAATAGCATGGTAGCAAGGCAATTTGCGAATGCCCGCCTGGACACATCACAGGGCGTTAGACTAGTGACAAAAAAAATAAAAATAATGCTACCTATACAAAATTGACAACAGTTTGATGAGTTCGCTGGAATAATATCACCATGGCGTACTCACATCTCTTCATGAAGAGGCTAAGACTACAATGATGGTTTATAGTGTAGGAATGGTTGTGAATTTTAATTGTAAAAATGACTGACAACGTAGAAGTATCAGCTTGGTTCAAAACATAGTACATAGTACACTTATAGGCTAGCCTGAACAAAATCTTCGACCACATCATCACTTATCATCAGGTGAGATAGTGGTCAAAGGCTAGTCTATCAGCTATAAAAAAATAAAATAAAAAAAACATGCTCTAAAACACACGTGTGTACATAACGACAACTAGCTGACACAATTACCATCCTTAACAAGATTCTGTGCTAGATTTTATTAGATTTATTACTATTACCTCAAAGCTATTTGCTATTTTTACTGTACCTATAAATAATTCTAATTTACAATGCTTGCTTGTAATAAAGTTATGTCTTATATCAGTGCTACTAACGCCTGGTGGTAAATTTTCTGTGATTAATCGACTGAACATTTTGAAACTAATACTTGCTTAACTAATGCTTAGCCTTTAGTAAGGCTAAGCCATCTTGAATACTAGTACTGGCCTGGTGGTTATTTTATTCTTCACTATATTTAAAAGTCTTAAGAATTGCGAAATATAGCATCTCATTACGGCTAGTACAAATAACAGTTATATCTGATTTGAAATAAGGTTTATTTTTGTCGACCGTTGCTCTACCCGAATAGCGCAAAACAAAACGTATAAAATATTACTAAACCCACATAATATATGCTTAAAAAACTTATCAGGCTTGGTTTCTTATTATTGACACAACAAGTACCAAAACCTGTGGGATATTCATGTCGTTTGAATCGGAAACAAGAACATCAAGACAGAGGTTCATACGACATTATGGACTCTCAGACTCTTCTAATATCATTATACCCATTCAATAATTATTATATGAGAAATGTAAGCCACTACTTCTTCTCCCTCTTCTTTGTGAGAGTGTGGTCACAGTTTTACCCTGAATGTATTTTTGGCAAAATTTAGGCACATTAATGAAATTAAGTATGTACTTGTTAAATTACCACATCTAACTGGAGTTGTCTAAGTTTTTTAAGATATAACCGACCAACATCAATACTTTTTTTAATTCGATAAAGTCATATGTTCGAACATGACCATGTATATTTTTGGCAAAATATAGGCACATAGAATGAAATTACACATAGAGACGTATTGCTGTGGGGAACTGCTGCTGAGATAGAGACAATCTTTATCATACAAAAGCGTGCAATTCGAGCCATATATAAAATGGGTCCTAGGGAATCTGTGAGGGATTTTTTTAAAGAAATTGATATTTTAACTTTACCAAGTCTGTATATATTTGAAAATATTATGTATGTTCGTAAAAATTTGAGTAAATTTAAATTAAACAGTGACAATCACGATTACAATACTAGGAATAAAGATAAAATAGTGGTGCCAGGTTTTAGATTAGCAAAGACAAATAAAAGGTCCTTCTTAGGTAATTGTGTGCGGTTTTAAAATAAAGTTCCTAAACATATTACAACGCTCACAGAAGGGAAATTCAAGTTGCATGTGAAAAACATATTGATTAAAAAATCCTACTACACAGTTTCTGATTACATAAACGACAAAAATGCCTGGACAATTCCGCCTCCGCCAAGCTATTGCCTGTCACCTACATAATTTAAACAAATATTGTAATAACTCTATTATATAGTATGTATGTAACACATTGTTAAAAGATGTTTAAAAGAATGGCCCCGAGTTTCTTGCCCGTTCTTCTCGCAGTGGCTCTATACAATTTATTTGCTGAACGTGGCAGTACAATGTAGAATATTTCAATACTAAAATTTGTAATTGACCTTCATAAGAGCGTCGTAGACGCCTAAATTGAATAAATGATTTTGACTTTGACTTTGAAATGATGTAGGTACTTGTTAAATTACCACATCTAACTGGAGTTGTCTAAGTTTTTTAACATATAACCGACCAAAATCAATACTTTTGTTAATTCGATAAAGTCATACGTTCAAGCATGACCATGAAATATGAAAGACAAATAACGGTGTGCTGGATAGACTTAGAGAACGCGTTTGGTTCTGTGCAGCACAAACGAAATGGTATAACTTTCCACTTGTGATCAGCGACATCATCGCATCATATTACTCCCAATTAAAATTTGTTATTTCATCAAAAAAGGGACACACTAACACATTGCAATACAATGTGAGTTTGTTCCAAGGTTGTTTGTCACCAATAGCATTTAATATAGTAATTAATATTTTAATTGACAAGCTAATTAGTCATGAAAAAAAGTGGGGCTATTGGTTTAAGATCAATAACAAATACACAGAGTCCATCTTAGCCTTTGCTGACGACCTTGCAATTCTGACACGTAACCCAATACAATGTCAGGAACTTTTACGTGAATGAATGAGTTCTGTGCATGGACTAAAGGGTTGAGAACAAAATCAAGTAAATGCCACTGTCTGTGTCTGGGTAGACGGAATACCAAATTTACCTCTTACGGCCCAGGACTCTTGATAGGAGGAGAATGTGTTTGCACAATTGCTGAAGCTGCGCCATTTCAATTTCTTCGTAGGAAGATAGATCACAAAGGACGCACACAATCTTTAGACGCAGTTGTCGATAGCTTTCTAAAAGAGCTTAGTATGGTAGACCAACAACCAATAAGTTACATTAAAAAAGCTTGGATTTACGACAACTACCTATCAAGTCTGACTTGGCCTTTTCTAGTATACGACTACTAAATCCCTTTTAACAAAACTGGATGTAAACGTCATAAGGACATTGAAGTCATGGTTGGGGCTTGCACTTTCGGCAGACCCATCTACATTATTTAGGGATAAAACTAATTTTGGGATGAAATTAAAGAAAATATCGGAGCTCTATAAACACCTCAGAGTTACCAAAACGCACGTCTTATTAAAAACTCAAGACGATGTAGTTGCATCTCTCCCAAAAGAGAAAAGTGCCTCTGACCTTGATTCGAGGCTTCAATTCCACAAACCATTTATGATAGGTGCACAGTACAGCAAAGCGGATTTAGGGTCGAAAAAAAAAGTTGAGCATAAAGTCATTGTAAAATCTTTTCTACAACATGACAAAAATGATAGCTATAAAGTACATGCAATGAGCTTAGAAATGCAAAGCGAATGGCTAACCATAGGTGAATTTTGTATCCCATTGGCGTTAAAGTGGCGTACCTTGATATACGATTGGTCACCTGCCTTATTTAAATTTTATCTAAACGCCTTTCAGACGACCCTCCCAGACCAAAGTAATTTAGTAAAATGGGGGAAGCCACCGAAAAGTCTTGCGGTATTTGTCGAGAGGCCATAGGTACAGCAAGGCACTTATTGGTAGGGGTCATTATTCCCGTCCCCACGATAGAGTCCTCGAAATCATACGAGAAGCGGCGAGCCTCTCGGTAGCTAGAGCAAGAAAAGGTTTAACCACGAACATACGATACGTTGCTTTTGTAAAAGAAGGGTCATCTACAAAATCTAAATCCAAGCCTTACTCCATCTTAGGCGTAGCTCCCGATTAGACTCTTATTAGTTTTGATGGTCTCGTATGAAAAACACTACAAAATTCATGAGGATGTTGGTGTTTCGTTTTCCAGAACAGACATATTTCTATACTCAAAAAATCTAAAACGCATATTACTTATAGAACTTACTGTGCAGTGGGAAACAAACATACCTAAAGACCACACAATAAAAACAAACAAATATTAAGACCTAACAAATAAATTAACCAAAAACAGTTATGTGGTTAATTTATATGCTGTAGAAGTTGGAGCAAGGGGTATACCACGTGTATCTAAGGCGGCATTAGTAGGATCTTACCAAATTTGGTTAGGTAGGCTCGAGCGGTGAAGGGGAGCATTGATATATCTATATAAAGGGGTCCCTTAACACTACTCCTGGGTTGCAAGTCCCAAGCCCCTCTAGCTTCTTCCTCTGCAACGCGATGGAACCGGCACCCGCACGGTGAATCCATGGAATGCTAAGTAATTCGTCTCTTGGCAAAATATAGGCACATAGAATGAAATTAAGTAGGTACTTGTTCAATTACCACATCTAACTGGAGTTGTCTAAGTTTTTTAAGATATAACCGACCAAAATCAATACTTTTGTTATTTCGATAAAGTCATACGTTCGAACATGACCATGTATGTATAACCCGGTGTAATAAAGAAACGAATTGAATCGGAAATCTCATCGCTAAACCTCTCACTTATTAGTGTGCAAGTAAGAGTCTTAGCGATGCCATTATCGATTGGATTGGTTCCTTTTTAACCGGATTATACCTAAATAGGTACCTGTCTACTAGCAACACTCATCACCGCGGTTCGTGAGCACATGGCCGCCGCGCACGCCCGCGCATCTCCGTCGGCATCGGCCCTCCGCAGCCCCGCATCCCGCAATATTATAGCTTATGGGCGCTGACTAGATCGTAGGTAAATAATATCAAACCTCAAACTTAATAAAGTAAGTTCCAGTAGGTAGTTGCTCACTACACATGTGAATATTGCAACTTGATTTGAAATGTTTGAATAATGTTTAGGATTAATAATTAACGTAGGTGATACCTACCTTAGTATAAGCAATCACTAAACATATTTACCTAGAATGTCATCTTTTTCTTAAATGAAATTACGTTTCCTATTTTAGATCATATTTATACATGTTTTACTCATCTGTACCAAAACATTTTGCATGTGGAAGTTCCAATGTATTTCGATCGTTTTCATTGATCATTTGACCAAGTTCAAATTGAAATTCGCAACCATTCCTCAGATATCAAGGATGAATCTCTATTAAGCTAGGATCAACCTCCCTCAAGCTTACTCACCTAACTATATAAGTAATCTTAATAACTTTAGAATCTTTAAACCACTACCTATTTTTAAAACTTGTCATAACGCTGCCACTTTTTTTTCATATATGTATATACTTTCATTGTAATTTTAGCCGTGTACACAGATGAGAGGTGAGTACGCCAGGATGATACCATTCCAGCAAATTCAATAAACTGTAGCTGTGCGTTTATTTTTTAGCAGGACTTCTTTTCTTGGTCAGTCCGCTAGGATAATTACTCGCTTATTTTATCCCTGGACTCAACCATGCCACTACCGAAAATTAGTTTGGTGTATGTGTTGAATTTGAGCCGTGTACACGGATAAGAGGAGAGTACGCCAGGATGATACCATTCCAGCAAGTTCAATAAACTGTAGTTGTAAGTTTTTTCTTTAGTAGGACTACTTCTTTTCTTTGTCAGTCCGCTAGGATAATTACTCGCTTATTTTATCCCTGGACTCAACCATGCAACTACCCAAAATTAGTTTGATGTAGGTGTTACAACCAGCAGCTTAAGTTGGTCAGTTATCGTAAAAAACCCATTGTGAAGGGCAGGAGTGAGATGAGATTTAAAGGACTCTGCTAATAATTTAATAGTCAAGTTTGGGTCTTCGAAGCCTTGAACCTGACCAATTTGGCTTCGTCATTCGGAGACTGCCTGAAAAGGTGAAGTTCAATTGCTTGACCATCCCCTACCTGTGACTAGACTGAATTTGAACCACGCTAGCTCGTGCATCAGCCTCTCGAAAACTTGAGTTTGAAAAGCTATATCAGCTATATATATATATTTTTTTATGTCTGATAGGTTAGCTTTTGACCACTATCTCATCTGATGGCAAGTGATGATGTGGTCGAAGTCGTTGTACTGGCTAACCCAGAATTACTGGCTCTCAAGGACAACTGCCGGAATACACTGTTAGGTGCTTGGCGACAGATTTTCTACTTTAGGGTGGTAGCTAGCCAGGCGGGCACTCGCAAAATGCCCTACCACCATGCTGTAACGACTGCCATCGTAAGACAACAACCGGGACCGACGGCTTAACGTGCCCTCCGAAGCACGGAAGGGCTCAGTAGTAATGTCACTAGCGGTCACCCATTCAACTCATGACTGCGCGCGACGTTGCGTAACTTTGGTGATATCGGTTGAGAACAGCTAACTAAACTTCGCTACGAGCGCTTCAAAGTCTCTGCCAAAAGACCAAAGAAGGTTAGTCTATAAGCTATAAAATAAAAAAATACTCCAGGGCGTGGCCAGGCGTCAATATAGTCTTATTAATCGTCACATTTACGTTTTTAGTGACAATAGTATATTTTTTTTGACCCGCCTATGCACACTTACAAATTAATAGCAAAATTATTTTTGTTTATTATTAATTATTATATCAAGGAAAGATCCTGAAACATATACATTTCGGAAATGCTATAATAATACATAATACCTCTAATACCACTTTAAAAAACGCGCTACGAAAATCGAAGAAGCAGACATCTAGATCTCTGATTTGTCTGAGGTTTAACATGACTCACTTTTACAGGTGGGTACGACGGCGTACAATATTTGTGCGTGGTGGAAGTGTACGACTCTGAGTCGAACTGTTGGCGGAAGTTGGCGCCGCTGAGCACCGGCCGCGCTGGCGCCGCCGTGGTGGCAGTGCCGCCGCCGAGGAACCTCTTCTGATACACGTCGGCGCAGGCGCAGCTAACTACGTACCTCGCCGCGCCCGAAACCGCCGCCCTTTTCGACCTGCACTCGCACTATCTACTCTTCGATATCGGCTTGAGAGATGATGCTCCCTAAACTTGAGTATCTCTACAGTGGTAGGTGCCAATACCATTTGTGCGATTCTTATAATACTCAAAAATTATAGTGTGATAATTACGACGTGTATGTATTCTCGTCCAATATATTAAACTGGACAGCAACACGAACTTTTATGCGACATTCTTTAGACTAAGATTTACTGTATTTTATAAAAAAGAATGTATAGGTATCATATTAAATGTTTAATCTCAATTTTAAGATCTAAGTTTCGCATTTAGGTTTAGACTTTCGATTATTCATTATTTTGTAAATTTGAAATACTTTAAATGAAATGCGTGAAATTCGTAACAAAAATTTCATGCCCATATTTCGGTGTCACACGCAGCATCACATTCTACATTGTGATACTAAGATGAAAAATAATACCTACTCTCTATACATATTAGGATGAAGTCCACTGTGTCCTAAAAGGTGCCTGGGACACGGGGGGAAGTACCTTAATTAATATTGAAGATAGGACATTTCCCTGAAAGAAGACTACATTTCATTTTATTAAGTAGATATGTTAAACTGCATTGACATATTTTTAAATTTCGGCTGCCACAAAGTAGAATCGAACCCACTTGAATTTCGGTTGAAACGTTTTCAACCGATACGAGGTCGTACAATATCATATCTTCTTTAACAAGGATTATTTCTAACTAAATTACAAAAAAATCCTAATTAAAAGGAATATTATTAAAACCATAATTATATATTTTGTTAGTCGAGGTTCGTCGTTTTGCTTTTCGTAGGTAGAAAAAAGTGGCACGCTTGGTTTCCATTGATATGTATAGAGCGACAGGCGTTATCTATTTCAATCTATGTCTGTGACTGACATCCTTCAAACCTTAGCATAATTCTAGTTTCCCTATGAAATGCTGGTTGAAACGTGACTAGCTATGTCAGTGAGATATGATGACTGTATCTTTTAAACAAACTGTGTGAGCACTTTTCTCACAAGTAATTAACTACACAGAAGACAAAGGCATCTTTGTGGTATTGAACTGGGACATTCTACTAGGTAGGACTGACTTTTCTGTTTCATGCTAGTAATACTATACTACATAATAACTACATATAGAAGTTGCAATTTATTAGAGCGCTTAATAGGTTAACCTATAGTGTATAACACAATAGGTTTTGTTTGTTTGCGGTATAGACAGGCAAGTTCGCGTGAGACCGTTCCTCGGGACGCCGGACGCTGCTATAGTAATCTTGTCCTCTATTATATGGACTTTGAGAGTTTGTTCAGGAATTTTATTTAATTTTTTATTAATAGTCATATGACGTACATATTGTGTGTAATTAAATGAAATGTAATTATTTTAACTAATTATTTCTATAATCTATATCTAAAAATCTCCAAATCGGATTTTGCACTTTACCTATTTCCTACTAGTACAGCTAGTGTTTAAAGTTCTTGGCTGAATATTTTACTTGTTTAGTTAGCTACTTGAACTTACCAGAATAAAGCTAATAGGGTTCTAAAAATTACGCTCTCTGAAATTATTTTTCTCCTCTCTCATTTTGTTTTTTAACAGAATGTATAGTCTTGAGTTTTTGGTTACTTGTTGTTTATATAGAAACACTGCAACTGTAGCCCTTCTTGCCGAATAATGTGTAGATTGTATGAGATACTGGGTTGATTGTTATATGTAAATAGAATTAGCGACCATATACTTAATTTTAAATATGGCGGCTGTGCTGCAACCCCAAAATGAACCCAACAGATTAAAAAAAAAATGGTTATTGTATTTTTAAGTCATGTATCTAATATCCTGAATGTTGTAAGTCCAGACTTATTTACCTCCTTGGAATTTAATTGTATATAAATTTTGTAACACTATGAACTTTAATATTATTGGAATTATATGATAATTTAATTATTTTAGATCATGAAATAGATGTGATAAATGATGTATTTAACCGTTCACATGATTTACGACTTACAGGTTTATAGTTTGTAACATTCTTCGCAACAAAACATATCTTTGTGTTTGATGTATTCATGTATGTAAATTGTATGATTGTTAAGCTTTATATAAGAGTGATATCTATAGTATTTTTATATATTCTTTGGTAATTGGTACTTATATTTTACGATCTCAGTGAAAATTGTTGTTTCTATTAGGTATGTAATTAAATTAATTGTAATATTAGGAGACTGTACTAGCAATTAATAGTATCTACTCATAGAAAATTATGTAAATGAATAAAACGAAACACGGAAAGCCTCAGCATTTCAGATATATGCAAACATAAAATAATATAATGTCTTTTTGATGCCTGTCTGCAATAATATTCCTATGTTTATTGTAACTTTATATTAACTTCCTCTTTGTTGTATGTAGAAACTTTAAACGACGTTTCGTAATCGGATGGAAGCGAATGAATGATAATACTATTTTTAACTGTCTTTTTTCGGTTTGGGCCATTAGATTTTTTTCAAACTCAGTCTCTCTTTTCTCTAAGGTAAATAATTCTATGATTTAGGCGTACAAAGAGAGGTTTGGATTAAAATATGGTCAAAATACACTATATTCATATAATATCTGTCATGAGCATAGGCAATCATGAGAATAGGCAAAAAACTAATTAGTCTTGACCAAATATTTAGAACATGTCCAGAACTTGATAAAAAAAATATTAACATCGTGACTGCCTGCCAAAACAGATCATTCCAAAAAGGATTTAGACTAAACCATGTAATCCTTCTCTTTGCCCTCAGACTATATAGTAAAATACAAGTATTTCTTTCCCGCAAGAGTATAGGGAAAGTAAATGGATTAGGTAAACGAACAACGTGCGAATAAAAATTAATCATTTTTTTATTCACTTTCACTCACTCAAGCTCTGGTTTCGTAGAATAGCGATGTCGTCACGTAGCGGACGCAAAAAGATGGATTTCATTACGGTGAGGACATGTTGTGGAAAGATCCATCAACGCTACGGCGATCTTTTTTTTATAATTTTCGTCACCGCTTTTTTACGTTGCCTTGTCAAATACCGCTCCTAAGAAACCGTGCCATTTTGTTTACATAAACAAAGTTCTAATGACGACTATTAGACTCCATACTACACACCATAATCCTAATGCTAAAGCTTTGGTTTACTAGGATTCCTAGGAAACCAAAGCTTTAGGATACGTTGTGTCTGGTGCAAAGGAAGTTCTGTAGGATTTTGCTTATGAATGTTCTCGCGACATTGTTTACGTTATAGCAGACGGGCATAAGTCTCAAAAACTAGTATGCTTATTGTCAATATGTACGGCGATTTTTATATACCTATATATTTTTATTGTTTATATTCTAGCCTTTGCCCACAAATTAGCCTGACGAATCGGAGAAAAGTCCGTTCAATAATTATTTTGAGTAACAATTAAGAATTTGAAAGATTTATGTGCCAAAGTGTCACTAAATTCGTATGGTAATATAGAAATAAGGTTCATCATATACTATTAATAAGGATATGTCTAACAAATATCTATAATGAATGGGGCTTTCCTGATTATATTTGACTTAATTTTTTTATTTGGTGTTAGTAAAATAGAATTCCATATTATAATAAATAATTCAAGCTATCTTTTTTTTATGTTATTGTGACGGGACAAGCTCGAGGCCCACTTGATGTTAAGTGGACTAACCTCTGCCTATAACAGTTGCAATTCATGACAACTCACGAATTGCACTGCGCCCGTCACATTGAGACATAGTTGTTAAGTCTCATTGTGCCTGTAATTTCACTGGCTCTCAAGGAATACTGCCGGAACACACCTTTCGGTGCTTGGCGACAGACTTTCTACTTGAGGGTGGTCGCTAGCCAGGCGGGCATTCGCAAAATGCCCTTCCACCATGCTGTGAAGCTCAAGCTCTGGGCGGGATTCGAACCATGGTCCTGCTGCGCGGCAGTCCATAGCCAATGCCACTGAGCCATCATTGCTTCGAAATCATTGTTATCTCACATAGATAGCGCAACAGCATTAGATATATCAAAAATAGTACAGTGCAGTGTGGTTTTACTCTAGCATGGTGATGGTGAGTTCCAATTTTAAAACCTGCTGGTAGCAAATATTTTTCCGCTCCTATTATTTAAAAGTCCGTATTTAGTATGCGACACAATAACTTAAAAAAAACATTATTACTCTGGAACTCATTTTTGTAGCGGACATATGTACTATGCTTATTTTGTTAGAAAATAAAAATGTAAGGTTCGACCTGTGATGTTATGGATAGGAAATCGGTACCTACTTGACAAGTGACATAGGTAGAGTCCGTGTAATAAGAGAAGGGTAGAAGTTGACATTGTTGCAGCACTTTATCAGGTATCTAAGGGGTCAAATCAAATAATTTATTTTCTAGTTTTCTTTTTCAATTTTACTGATACTCTGCTTCTTGGAAAAGCGTAGGCTGTGCACTATGAGGCAACTCTCCCCGGTGACTTTATACTATTGAAATTTGTTAAATAATTTAGATAGGTAGGTATAATACCTATTACAAGCATGTGTGTGTATCACACTAATAATTATTACGATAGTTTGTGGTTGAGTCAGTGAAGATGTCAGTGGTGTATGTTCGTTACTATGCCAATTAGGATGAAACTTGCAATATAGATAGTTTCGGTACTGGATAAGCATCTAAGATAGTTTTCATCATAACTTTTAATCGTTGTCTACGTGGGAAAAACCGTAGGACGCACCTAGTATTGTATAAATTATATTCAATGGTTAGTTCTTGTCACAACCCGTTCATTTATTAAACCGGGTCATATAATGCCACGACCCATCTCAATTTGCCCGAACTATGAACTCTACATTAAGGGCGATCCCTAAAACGACCTTTAATATATTAGTCCTGTCAAATCTACGAATAAAATTTATTCGTAGTGTCAAATGCATAATTTGGTATTCATCATAAGTTGAGCCTAAATTATTTTAATAGGCCAGATTAAAACCGCAAACTAGTAATTAAATGCACTAGTCTAATTCAAGGCATCGTGTGGGCACAGACACCTGTGCCCACACGATGCCTAAAGTACACGATATACTCAGCAAACTCAAGGAAAGAATCGACGCGCCCTGATCGGTTTATAATGACCTCATATGAGAACATTTATTTAATATGTGCATTTATAGAAGCTTTGTCAAAGGATTTGAGAATGCTTTTTTCTCCCGATAGGTTAGCCATATACCACAATCTCACTTTCAACATGCTAGTTTTTGACTTGTTCAACGTGAGATTTATACACTTTATAATGGATACAGATATACTTGTTCAGTGAAGCTACCAACTCTACGTCTTCCGGTGTAACGTGGAAACCACTCGATAGCTCCCTCTCTCAATTGTATAATTATTTGTATTCACTTTAAAATAACATGCATTATATTTTATTTTTTGTTTTTATACTATATGTGACAAGCAAGCAGACGGTCCACCTGGTGGTATGTGGTCACCGCCCTCTATGAACACCTGTAATACCCGTAGCATTACTGGTGCGTCGCCTACAATTTAGAGAAGGATTCTTAGAAGAACTATATTCTCTATTCCGCCTCTTTTGAAACTGTTTAGATTGTAGACCTGAGGAAAAACCTCAGGTGGAAGAGCATTTTACAGGTACGTGGCAGAAACATACCATTAAATCGAGTGGTACGAGACTTCCAAGTTCCACGTATCTATAATGTGCGGGTTGGCTCTTCTAGCTATAGCGGCCGTTCGGTTATGACTAATAAAAGTGTTGTTATCACTAATAAAAAAATCTCATACGAGGGAGGTATGACATCACAACCTCCCTCGTATGAGATTTTTTTATCAAGATCAAAAATCTCATCAGAGCATTCCCCGTTATAGTACATGTAGAACAGACATAGCTAGCCAACGTCACGACGCGGACACACGCTCAGCGATTCAAGCCTGTTGGTCTATTTCGGGCCATCGACAAGTCTTGACGGCTCTTCTCTGTAAGGAGTCAAGTGGGTCAAACTTATACTTCGGTCCACCGCTCCAGAGATGAGCAGTACTCCATATGCGGCCTAACCTGCGCTTTGTATAACCAAAGACTTTGGTTAGGCGTAAAGTACTGCTTGGCTATATCCAGTACATTTTTAAGTTCTGCTTTGCTCTCCAAATGACTAGACTTCGCTGGATATGTCGACTTCCAAAATGCCGATGTTCGCCAAGGTAAGAATTAATGCCTTGGAATGTGAGTGAGGTTAAATGCTCTTTTTTGGCAGTGAACGCGATTGCTTGAGTCTTCAAGGAGTTAAATTACACCTGGTTTCGTTTACCTCAGTCAGTGACTTGCGCTAAGGAGCACCCAACAGAAGAAACAAGCTCCGCTCTCCCCTTCATCGCCTTAGATACAGGATTGATATGCAAGATGAATAGCGTGGGCGATAGCACAGACCCTTGTGGAACTCCAGCATTAATTGACATGGTATCTGTACAAGCTCCATCGACGACGTCTCTTTTGCAGCGACCATATCAAATATGCAAAAATTTGCCAAGCCACGTGCAAACCCCCTCTGGTACGCCGTAGGAAGGTAACTTCGTTAGAAGCGCCCTATGCCAGACCCGATCAAAGGCTTTTGCGATATCATGCTGACTGCTTCACATCTAGTCATGATGGCTTCTCCCCAGCGGTGAGTGAGGTACACAAGAAGATCACCAGCAGATTGACCGTGACGAAAGCCATACTGGCGATCACTAATCAGCTGGTGTTTCCAAGGTACCATGTTAAAATTATTGTTTAAATTATATTGTTTTTTTATAGTATGTTTTGTAAATTATATGTTTGTTTTTACAAAATTACAACGAATGGTTATTTTTAATGTACCTACTTTAGTGTACTTGTGTAAATTTCACATGTCAGCAAATGGCAAAATAGAGAACCAATATATTTTAAAATATCCTATGTTAGAGTAAACATAACTTTTTTTTAAAAATTCATTTTCGTGAAATAAATCATTTAATTTCACCTGATGGTAAGTGATGATGGTCGTAGGTGGCAAACAGTCTTAACCTAGAATGCGATCTGCCCACTGATAGATGTTTAGCGACAGATTTTCTACTTAGTAGAAAGTAAGCCAGACGAGCGGCCAGAAAAAATCGAATGAAGTAATAACCTGTCGAAAAAAGCACCTAATGACGTTTTACCGCTACTGTCCATGAGAGCCATTTTTTATTTGGAATAATGAACCCATTTACTGTTTAGCATTCTCAAATCCTTTGATCGATATGCAATTTGCCATATTTTGCCGTCCATTAAATTTAATAGGAAGCGCATCGATTCTAAAATAAGATATACCTTATTCGTTTTTGTTTTTATTTGTAACAGTATTCTAGGCGAGTGACAATCAATAACAAAACAAACAATATAAATCACGAAAAAAGTTTTTTTTTAAATAATAACGGACTTGTCTTCCAACACTGAAAAGTATGAAATAACTTACGGAAGTCTGGTAATATGAGGACGGTGTTTAGAATCAGCATGGTACAAACTTCAACAAGTTATTTTTATTGATGATCGGCTAGCTTTTGACAACTGTCTCAAAAGTAAAAAAGAAAGTCAAAATCATTTATTCAATTTAGGAGTCTACGACGCTCTTATCAATTACAAATTTTATTATTGAAATATTCTACAAGGGGTACTGCCACGTTCAGCAAAAAAAATATATAGAGCCACTGCGAAAAGAGGTCTCACCTGATGGTAAGAGATGATACGTTCATAGATGTTCAAGCAAACCAAAATTAATGGCGCTCAAGTACAGTTAACCAGTACAGACCGTAGATTTTCTATTTGAGGGTGGGAACTAGCCAGACGGACATACAAAAAATATCGCCACCAAGCTGTAACAATTGCCATCCTAAAAAAACCAGGACCGACGGCTTATAACATGCCCCCGAAGAACAGAAGCGCTTAGTAGTAAATGCCACTAGCGGTCACCCACGGTTCATAAATGCAACTGCTATTCACGCGTACTGCGAAACTCATATAACTAAGGTTCTTATCATCACACGCCATCGGTGTACTGATCCCCTGACGGCGATCAACAGCTCTCGGACCTGGCACTATTTTTTTCCTCTTGCTTTCCTTTTAGTTTTTTGTCGGCAGATATTCTCTTGTTATACTGGTGATGTATGACTAAGTATACCATATTGATCGTGTGCATACTAGAGGGCGTCAGGGTATTGATTGCACTTGGGCGCTATATGGGAAAGAGCCGATCCTGATTGGGGGGGCGACACGAGACTTGGTCTTTAGACATATACTCACGTCCAAGTCTACCTGTCTATAGGTGTTTGTTTTCGGGTATAGCTACACAAGTTCAGTGGCATCCTCTCAAATCCCTGAAGTGTGCAGTTATGTAGATTTTTTATTAGAGCATATGTTTCTTGGATAATCTATGAGCTCGAATGTTTTAAACGGAATTTGGTCGTGGTCAACCTGCTTAGTTCACCTGGGTGGACCACGGGCACTTCCTTGCCAGTGGTCCACCTCAGTCCACCTAGGTGGACCACGGGCACTTTTTTTTGCCAGTCCACCTTTATAACAATATTGCAATCTCTTTCCTTTTGAACTTGGTTTAGTTAATAATTGTCGTCCTTGGTAAGATGACATTACTTTGATTGAGCTGTGACTTCATCGTCCACTTTTCATCCATGTAATGAAATGAACTGAAAAAAATATTAGGTGTCTCAAAATTGTGATAAAGATTTTGGTGGAGAAACCCGTGTAGACTCTGAAATATGTTTTTTTAAATCGCAAAGGTGGCACAATTGTCTGAATAATAAAACATTATTTTATTTTTAATATTCCGCATTTTTTTTAATTTGTTCTTTCGGCATTCATTCTTCTGTTGTAGTAAAATAACAAGATCAGGATCAGAAGGAGGATTTTATTCCCTTGGAATTAATTTTAGGTGGACCATGGCCTAGACATTTTTGATTTGCATATTCATCATCATTTAGGTGGACCAACGGCAAGAAAAAATGCCCGTGGTCCACCTAGGTGAACTAAGCAGGTGGACCACGACCGAATCCAGGCTTTAAAAGTTCTATATAATTTTTGTATTACTTTAGGTACGTAATTAATGTACCTATCCCGCACTTTTCGATGTACCTGCCTAGTAACTACTACAGTTATAACTGATAGTAAAAATATATATTATGCAGGGACTAAAATAAAGACACTGGTATATAGTTAATATACGTAGGTATATACTTTAATAGAATAAAAATGTTTTATTCGCCAAAAATAGCCACATATAACTTTGTGACAGCACATTTCCATAAATTAAAATACACTTGTTTAAATTACGTCTTACTTGAAAATCAAAGTAATTGTAAGATCGTCGAAGGAAATCTAGCGATTTAAGTATGTGTAAGGCAAAAGTGGTGTAAGAATTAAATGCTCTGTTTATGAGTAAATTAAATAATACTTTTTTAGTAAGCAAACTATTTAACATTACGAAGTGTTGGCATGATATATCTAGGATTCATCATCACTGCCTCCTCCTTGCTTAGGCTTGGGGCCTCCTGCCCTTTTGGCCATGATAATTTGGTCAACCTTCAGAATTGTAGTGGCAGCACCCACTGCATACTTAAGGCCCCAATGTTTAAGAACAAACAAGTCAATAATATTCTTTTCCTTGGTGTCAATCACTCCATTGTTTTCAGATTCTATGTCATATCCAGCATTCTTGTTGCCATCCTGAAAACACATAAATTTTGTCAATACATAATCGTTTTAATTATTTGATAAAATTTTCGAACTTTGTTATTTTTTTTGTTGAGTGTATCAGATGTAACTTGGCAACTAAAACTTGTGTCCATCAAGAAAATTAATTTGGTAACTGGACATACAGGTTTACTAGCAAGACTTTGCAGTAAGTATGGTATATTATAGTATCTCTGAAGTAGAAGAAATATTCTTAGCTAACCTAAATTTTGCAGACAAGTTTAGTTCACATTAATGATATGTGTTACATGTTATAAATTGAAAATATAACAAGTACTAAGTAATACCTTATGTGCCTTGTAAATGTTATTGATAACTTCAGTTGCGTTCGCGCCGGAGTTCTCGGCCAGGGCGCGAGGTAGCGCCTCAAGAGCAACGGCAAACTTTCTTACTGCGTACTGTTCCAAGCCAGGGAGTGTGTCGGCATACGCTAGAAGTCGTTGAGCCAGCTCAATCTCGACAGCACCAGCACCAGGTACAAAACTATTAACAATAAAATAAGTAAATTACATTGGACCGTAAAAATGGATAAGGGTCACAACAAAAAAAGTACATAAAATATCAATCTTTAAAACTACATTATAAACATAACACAAAAAATGGATATCCTGTTTTGTGACTCCTTGACCATAGAGGAACAGAATGGATATCATGAGTATAAAACTTACCGTCCATCTTTCGCAATGCCCTTGAAGGTGTTGACACCATCATCGATGGCTCTCTCAATATCATCCATGTAGTTTTGAGTAGCTCCCCGGATGAGCACCGTAGCAATACGTGACTCTGAGGTTTCCATGCGGAAGACTACGACGCGAGTATCACCTACTTCCTCAACTGTGACTACATCACAGTACCCCAACTCTTCTGCTGTTGGTGTGGTCAGCCTGGGCAGGACCTAGAAATAGCAATATATATTAACTTAGTTGTGTATATCCCATCAACTGTGAGACTCCTTTGAAATGTGGTATGAATTCATAAGAAATAGATATTTTAGAAACAGGACTCAAATTTCAAATAATAACATTGATTGGTTTTGTTATTTATATTTATGGCATATTGATATTATACTTACTGTAGCATTAACTGTTTTAGCCAAACGTCGAATATCAAATTTAGAGTTTAGACGGACAGCCATTAAACCATACTTGTTCAAGAAGTGCAGGGCCATATCACCAAACTTGGCTCCAGCTACGATAACCTTTACTCCTGCATCAGCAATGTCTTTTATTTGCTTCTCAAGCATGGATTCTTCTCCACGACTGAAGTTAAGAAGTTCATCCGCAGTTTTGATGAGAACTGTGCCTTTGGTTTCAGTCTGAGTGATGTCAACTGGACATGAGTATACAGCAACTTTTGCTTTTGATGCTGATGTGACGTCTCCTTCTACTTCACGTTTGAAAACCATTCCCGAGAGTACCTCTGACTGTAGGATGCCCGCTCCAGGTATCTGATAACACATTTGATTTAAGTGTCACTTTTATCATACAGCAAAATTATGACAAAGTAAACCCTGATTCATGATTTTTTTAAGTACATTTGTATTGATTGTGCATTTATTAAGATTAACTTAAAGATTGGGCTTTACAAAATCCTACACCTGTTGCACATACATCTAAAACTGCATCTCTCACAAGCTAAATGTTTGAAGCTTAATATCATTTCTGAAGCAGCTAGTGGTAGATTTTGTGAAAGCTCCATCACATATCAAGATCTGCCATACATAACTCATAAACCATTCCAAAAAAAAAAAACAACCTGTACACTGAAGTCTAAGATCTTGAGTTTTTGTAGCTGGTAGGTGGCATTCATATCCAAGAACTCAGGACAAGAAAACAAAGACATGTGCAAATAGACAAGAATATGCGTGTGTTGTGTAGTGAACAAATAATCACCTGCCAAAAATATTGGGAAGAAAACTGGAATTCATTTATAATAAATTTCAAACACAATATTGTTTTCATAAATAGTCATGAGTTAATTAACATGTGAATGGGACCCAACGGAAAATGATGAAGGAGGCCTATGCCAAGAGGAATGCTAAAATATGGGACATTTTATAGTGAAAAAAAAATCTCATATTCTCTCAAATAAAATGTTCTAAAAACAGACAAGGCAAAATAATCATATAGACCTTGATGCCATTGCACCCATTTTTATTGGAAGAAATATGTAGTGTACAATATGTAAAATATGGGAAAAAATTATGATTGATTTAATCAGTGGGAAATATACTGTGATTCAAATTAAATTATTTTTTTGGGCTCTGCAATATTGTCACAATGATGATGGTGAACATCTGACAATAAATCTCTCATACTTCACTACACCATACCAATCAGAAAAAATAGGCAGATAACAGATTTTAGTTCTGGACTGATTTCATTTTAGTTATTTGATTGGATTTACCTTGCATATTCTGACATTGTCCACATTAAATGTAGTTTTCTCCGGCAGTATAGCTACACAAGCTTTAGCTACTAAGTCTGCAATAAAGTCTTCATAACCATATTGCTTAGACATGATAGCTGGTACTATGCCTTTAGTTATCTCAACAACATTCCTTGGATCTTTAATTTCATGGCATACCAATTCTGGAAGGATTTCGAGACATTTATCCATAGCTCTCTCGTAGCCATCTGCTATTTCACTGGTTGTTACTCCTAATCTTAATAATTCTTCAGCAGATTCCAAGAGAGCACCAGACAAAACAATAGTAAAATTGGTTCCATCACCAACTTCAGAATCTTGCATTTGACTGGCCAATACCATCAGTTTTGCAGCAGGATGTTCCACATCTAATTCCCTTATTATAGTGCCAGCATCACTTGTCACAAACTGTTTATCAATGTGGTTGATGATCATTTTGTTCATTCCATTAGGACCATATGCAGAACGCACACTCTGTGCAAATTGTTTGCATGCATTTATATTGCGGTAAACAGCTTCTTCCAAGCCAGAATACATCTGAAAGAAATAGTAAAATATGTACTTAGGTAATATATATATACATACTATATCTACATCGTATATAACATACAATATAAAAATAATTTAGCTCTAAGATACATGATTCTCATAGAGTTAAAGTGGTGTCAGAAACAATGCCATGTATGGTTTGATCTGTCACATATTTTGAACCTAGACTACCCAAGTCGGGTGCTCTGTGAGGGCATTCTCATAGCCTACTGTTAACAAAAAAAACACTCACAAATGCTACAAATAGTGTGTGTTGCCAGTGATTGCTTATGTCACTAAGATGTGGTCGTAAACTGTGGCCCTTATGAACACGCTCAGGGTAGTTCAACAAGCTATGCTCGGTATGTTCCGGCAGGAGTCTTTGAGCAGCTGTATGTCTCAGGGTAACAGGCACAGTGCAATAACATCACTTGGCAGAGGTTAACACTTAACATGAGCAGGGTATTGTGTTTGTTCCGTCAAAATCTTATAATAAAGTAATCATAATTCCAAAAAACAATTTTTTAGAACTAATAAGAGCCTAAATGGTATAAGTTGAATACTGGCAAAAGGACCTTAAACTCATATTATAATTTAAACCAGGTACTGGATAATAATTATCTATGGCCAGCCCATTGAACCTATCCAGATGTATAACTCTTGTTGAAGCCTACGCATCAAAATAAAGCGATACTTACAATCCATTACATTTTGAAGTACATATAACTGACTGTCAGGGCATAAACGTATAACGAGTGTGTCGATAATGAACCAATATTTCTTAATCCAGGCGTCATACGATTTAATTAACCAGTAATAAAGTAAATTTCATGTAAAAGCCTCTTACTAATTTTGGAAAAACGCCATTATATAGAAGTAAAATAAAAATAAAGTCAAAACTAAAACCATACTGGCCTGGCCGGCACACATGACTGTGCGTAGAATGGTTAGGATATTTGAAAACAAAATGAAGGAAAATAACTTACACGCGCCCCATCTTTCAACATAGACGGTACACCAGGGGCCTTAGGTATATGAAGAGCCATTTCTCACAATTTTATAAAGTTCTTTGTGATTGAAAAGAATCGAAGGAAAAATAATCTCAATGGCTAAATCCGCGTGAGAAATGAATGAAAAATTAATGAACGAATATCCACAGAGCACTAATCAGAAAGACTAGGGGGGCGTTCAGAAGCTTGGTTAGATCGTACTCGGACTCGTGCAACTTTTCACTCGGTTGTCACAACTTGATTGTTCCGGACCTTTGAAGGTTGCATCGACATTTGTTGATGAGAGAATTATATGCACTCTTTTGTATTTAGCATGTAACGGTAGTAATTGCTTTTCAAACAACATAAAACGTCTACATATTTTCCTAGTTCCCCGCCAAAAATCTATATTTGAGAAAACAACAGAGTCGTTCCGAACCTTGGAGTAAGTTAAAACAACCAAACCACTACACCCTGAGGCTTGGAGCGGCCCCTAGCTATCACTCAGGGTGCTTACCATTTGAAGTTAAATTCGCTAAAAACTATCACATTTCCATAAAGTTGTTCCACTTGGGTCTTGGCATTATTTTCGCCATAAACGCTATGAAGCTACTGGAACAGTTTGAATTACCTACATCTATTGTCAAAAGTGACAGAAGTGGCAAATTTTAGTAGCATTCTTAGCGTTCTTATCCTAAATGGAACAGGGCAGAACAGTTACAAACGATCATAGTGATCACCACCATAGACGCAGCATGTGATCAAAATTATAATCTCTTCATAGTTTGTCTATGATCAGGCAAATTGACAGGTCAGTAAATTTCAGATTTATTTACAAAAAATAATTAATTTTATTTTCAGATAGTAGATAGGCATTATCTGCACATCAACCGCATTCTTCCTCTTGGAATTTTGCGAGGTATTGTTTGTAGGGCTCCTGTGGGCCTCTGTAGTTAGTTTCATTAGCTTATTATTTTCTAATCGGTTATTTTTTGTTTCCATGGCAACGCTGCCTGCGACACCTGCGCACTACGGACTTCGACGACGTTGTTGACGCGAGACTTCATCCGGGTCGAGACGTCACCCTAGAGATTCTAAGATAAGCTTTGATCTATTTTGTAAACAATGCTTTGTACCCAAACAATGAATGCAGTAGTTGGGACCTTTGTATCGCAAGACAGCCAGATGTTGTGTCCGCAGTGCCCCCAGGCTCGATATTTTAAAGGTCAAAAAGGCCTCAAAATTCACCAAAAGAGGTGTCATAAAAGTTCGGAAATTCCCCTTTCGGCACCAATAAATAATCAAACAGTAAGTGGTAGCAGTGTTGCGAGCCCTGCTACCCCTGCTAAACCGTTTTGGGAGGTTTTAAGCTCGTACAAAAATAATATTCCTGTTATAAAACGCATACCTCGGGGTGCGAGAATTTCTGTTGCCCAATCGTTATCTTCTTCAATTAAAAAAGTTTTGGCTACTAATACTAGGCAAGCCTGGGAGCATCTTCTAGCATTCCCGTACCACGTATTTCACGTAAATTTTGATCCTTCTAACAAAAAATCCCTTACAACTAGAGTAAAGGAAAACTGCGTGAAATACAAGGCACGGGAAGAGCAATCTTTTGGCTCAACTTTAATAATTCCGCCACTGCGGCGGAATACAAAAACAAATAATGTCGATTCAGCTACTATTAAAATAGTAGAAAACAAAATTAATGATGGTGACATCAAAAACGCGGCACGCATCTTGTTTTCGAGTGATACAATCGCCCCTTTCACATCTGACACGTTGAATTCCCTAATAGAAAAGCATCCGCCTGCAACTGCAGGTCTCCACCTTCCCGACTCTCCTGAACAAAATAATGACATTGTTGAGGTGACCCCACAGGATGTTTCTGCGGCCGTGGCATCTTTTCGAAGTGGCTCAGCCGGTGGTCTAGATGGCCTGACGCGTCAGCACTTAAAAGATATTTTATCTTTTAGTTCTGGTGAGGTAGGCGAGACACTTCTAAAGGATGTCACGGCTTTGTTTAATTTGATGTTGTCGGGTCAGGTCAACAATGAAATTACCGAAATTCTGTACGGTGCAAATTTATGTGCCCTTAATAAAAAAGATGGTGGTATTAGGCCTATAGCAGTAGGCACCACTTATCGTCGCCTCACAGCCAAATGTGGTTGTAGGAAAAAGGTTGCTTTTTTAAGTAATCTTTTTCAACCACTACAACTCGGTTTTGGTTCTCAGGGTGGTTGTGAGGCTGCTGTACATTCACTACGCACATTTCTTGATCAAAATTGTGGAGATGTGCTTTTGAAGGTGGATGTTAAAAATGCATTCAACTCATTAGATAGAGGCACCCTTTTGACCGAAGTGAAAGATAAAATTCCGGAATTATACCCTTTTCTTTGGCAATGTTACGGCAAACCATCAAAATTAACATACCAAAACAACGTTATATTATCTTCCGTAGGATGTCAACAGGGTGATCCTCTGGGACCAGCCATCTTTAGCCTTGCCATCCACTCAATAATTCAACGTCTCCAATCAAAACTTAACGTTTGGTATTTGGATGACGGAACCTTAGGTGGCGATGCGAACACGGTATTGAATGACTTGCGAGTACTTATAGACGATTTTCGTCTTATTGGCCTTGAACTAAATTTTTCCAAATGTGAACTTTTTGTTTGTGATACTTGTCCGGATAAAATTTCGATTATTGAAAAATTCAACTTACTTGCGCCTAATATAAAATTAGTAGAAAAACGTTCGCTCCGTCTTTTGGGTTCACCGATTTTTGACGAATCTTTGTCACCATTTGTCGAAGAACAAATTCAAAAGTTTAGAAATGCTGCTAGCAGATTATTCAAAATTAACGCCCATATGGCTTTTACTATTATTAGATTTTGCCTTTTCGTTCCTAAATTTACATACTTTTTGAGATGTTGTCAGCTGTGGAAGCACAGTGAGCTTCTTTTAAGCTTAGACAATTTATTAAAAGATACGTTAATTTCGGTTTTGAATGTTGAGATGGATGATAGGGCTTGGGTGCAAGCTTCCCTCCCTGTGAGGTTGGGGGGCATAGGGATACGCAAAATTTCTAGTGTGGCATTACCAGCTTTTTTGTCTTCTGTACACAGTACACACAAATTAGTAGAAAAAATTCTTGCACAATCTTTAGGCTCTTTTGATGTAGCATATCTGGCTGAGGCCAAAACCACATGGGGACTGGCTTGTCCAAATACTGAGTTCCCAAAAATGTTGTCATCTCAGAAACGGTGGGATCGGCCCCTATGCGAGCTAGCACGGAAAGATCTTTTAAATACGTGCCCTAGTATCGCAGATCGTGCTCGTATTCTCGCTGTTTCTGTGTGGGAATCAGGTCTTTGGTTACAAGCCATTCCTTCTTACAAAACTGGTAGCCTTATAGATTCTTCCGCTTTTCGTCTCGCTATTAGCTTACGCTTGGGTGCAAGGTGTTGTGTTGCACATCACTGCCAGTGTGGTACTGCAGTTGACCAACTCGGTCACCATGGCCTCTCCTGCTCTCGAAGTGCTGGTCGAATTTCCCGCCACGCCAGCCTTAACGATATCATTCGCCGGGCTTTTACCAGCGCCAATGTTCCAGCTGTTCTCGAACCGAACGGTCTGATGCGTGACGATGGTAAAAGACCTGACGGCATGACTCTGGTTCCATGTAAGTTAGGACGGCCCTTAGTGTGGGACGCTACATGCGTAGACACTTTAGCGCCGTCACACCTTTCTGAAACCCACGTGAGGGCTGGCGCCGCGGCTACTTCGGCGGAGCAACTCAAGCGGCGCAAATATGCTAACCTGGGTATGGGTTACATATTTGAGCCGTTTGGTGTAGAGACGTTGGGTCCGTGGGGACCGGGAGCTCATCGTATTTTCCAAAATCTATCAGAGCGCTTGGTCGATGCGACGCGTGATCAAAATGCTGGCACCTATTTGGCTCAAAGAATAAGCATTGCAATTCAACGGGGCAATGCTGCCAGCATGCTGGGCACGCTGCCAACTGACAGTGGGTTAGAACATTTGGACTCCCTATGAGTCCAAATGCTTTTACTGTAGTAGCTGTAGTATTGTAGTAGCTGTACTGTTGTTTATAGTTTGTAGTATTTGTTTATCAAAATTATCGAAAATAATGAAATCAGCGTCAAATGGAATAGGCCCTCAGTAGCCCAGTCTTCAGTGTTGGATTTCGTTGTATAATTATACTTTTTGTACCATAATTTCATAGTGTGTAGTATGTAGTATCGTAATGTCACTATACTACGTGAAAAAATTATAATTTTGTCTTCAGGTCGATCGACTTTTTAAACACCCTATTACTTTTAAACATTTACCCTACAATATCGGGATTATCTGTATGTACCGCAACATCTACTAAGATCTTGGGTTGATATCTCTGAAAACTATCCCTTTCAAATTATTTCCTGATTTTACCTCACGCAAACGCTGATTGTGAAAGAGTGTTCAGCAAAGTTAATTTAGCAATAACCAAATTAAAGAATGAACTTGCAACTCGCTCCATTGACTCGCTTATACTTTCTTGCGATGCAGTAAAACGAAGTAAATCCAATAACTGCATAGAATTTATACCGTCTGACAACATGTTACGACGTGTCCATGCTAAGGATGAAGTTCTAATTAGCGAGTTAGCCGAGATCGACGTCCACTTGCCTGAGCTTGATATCAATCAGTCGATAGGATTATATAAATATTTTTGTCTCCACTGCATATAAGATTATTGCCAATTACGAATGCATTTTATTTGGTGCAAACTCACATCTGTAGCGGGAAATCAAATTAAATTACAGATATTTCACGGTTTTATCTAGGTTTCGAACTTATTCTACATGATTATGGAATTTTTAAATAGTATTTCCCGTATTATCTTGAACAGTTATTGGACACCAATACCGTCAAAAATATTAAAAACTACGTTTAGTCGTGACAAATGGTATATTTTATAGTAATGTTATTTATTCGATATGTATTGCACGAATATATATTATATTGTAAAATCTCTTCTCCGAATCTAGCATTTCACGCGATCTAGTATAATATATAAAAGATTTATCATAAAATAGGAAAAATATTCTTTTATTTCCTGCCAAAGACGTAAATTTTTATCTTAATTCAAAACATAAATGTCGAAAAACTAAACGCTATACGATATGAAAAAAACTTGAAACGTCAAACGTAGTATAATATTCGTCAAATTTTGGTATCAAAAGCCTTCTGCAGATCCAGAAACACCCCTATACATTTGTTATTATCATCGAGATACGAAATAATTAACGTAGTTAACGTCAGCACCGCATCTTCAGTTGACTTTTTCTCTCTAAACCGAACTGATTTTCATGTAACAGGTTATTATTATTCTCGCAATAACGCATTAATCTTTTATTAACTAATTTTGCCAAAATTTTCGAAAGAGTGGATAAGAGAGAAATAGGGCGATAGTTTCCTGGATCTGCTTTATCGCCAGTTTTATAAATTGGACAGACAATACCCTTCTTAAAAGCTGACGGAAAGGTGCCTGTTTCGAAGCTTATATTATGTACATAGAAATGCAGTGGGTCCTACCAAATACAAAACATATCGTTTCAGTATATCAGCCGTGTTCGTATCCCAACCAGGAGCGCTGTTTGACTTAAGCCCAAAAATAATATTTCTAATTTCGACAGGGTCTGTGGGAGTAAGAGACATAGAATTCACGGGTTTATCATATGCTTTTGCACTTAGGGCTAGTTTGTACTGAGTTGTATTCATTATGCCTAACGAGTTCTCTGCAAACTTTTCGCCAAAGCTAGTAAAATATGTATTTACAGCGTTACGTGAATGTGTAGGGTTGTTATTAATGTTTAACAATTCACGCGAATACAATTTCGTTTGTTTTAGGTTACATAATTCATTTACTAACTTCCACGTTTCCTTCAGGTTACCACGATTTTTTAATAATTTTAATTTATAATAATCTATTTTTAGGTTCTTTATAAGTTTATTGCATACATTTCTGTATCTAGTATATTCTTCTTTTAAATTACTATTTTCTGGTTGTTTTTTGTCCTCATGTGTAGCTTGTCTCTTTTTCGTATACATTTCACCACTCCTTTAGTAATCCAAGGCTTGAATTGTAGGCTTGAGCTACTTACATCTAATGTCAAAAGTGACAAAAGTGGCATATTTTAGTGGCATTCTTAACGTTCTTATTCTAAATGGAACTGGAGAACAGTTCCAAACGATCACAGTGATCACAACCATCGACGCAAAATTGGTCAAAATTATCCAAAATGACGAAATAAGCATCAACTGGCATACGCCCTTATGAGATTATGTTATATAAAAGTGATGCAATAGTATACATGGATACATGTAGAGAATAAACACACACACCCTACGAATTATTAATAAATAGAAATAAATTAAAGAAGTGTAACTCTCAGACAGTTACAGTCCCACCAACTTATCTGTTCAGGGGGCAGAAAAAGAACTGCAACATTCCTTCAAATTGTGACAGTTTGTAGTTGATTTCCTTGACCAGCAGCGCCCTCGCGAACTGCACAGTTAAGTTGGTGGTACTATACCACTTTGATTTCGGACTTATAAAGTTAAAAATTAAAAATGCACACACAATCTTTCAAATTCAATCGGATGGATAAATTGATTTGGCGCTTAGAAATTATCGCATCCGTTTGGTCGCCTCAAGTAAATGCGGTTGTGCCGCTCGGTACCATTTTTAAAACCACGCCCGTCGTGGTGAGTCTGAGGTCTGCATTCTACCATTTTTGAGCTTTGCTTACATTTCTTTACATATTTATTGCCTACTAAATGCCGTTATGCAGAACAGGGCATCCGAGGCAAACAAATAGTACCTATTTACATACTCATATTAATATATGTAAAATTTCTTACATAATTATTTCTTAATTGACCTACAGAAACTTATTGAACGCGTGAGAAATGAGCGACTTATTAGTGATAATACGTAATAAGTGATTTCAACCACATGAAATGCAATGTATGTAAAAATAAATATATGATGATTTGCGCGATTTAATTATGCAACACATCAACCGAGAAGCAAAATAGGAGTTCTGGTGCAGAATTACACAGGTCAACCATTTTATTTAGTAATCATGTATGTAAAATAACACAAAATGCGTAAAAAATAGTTGATTCCTAATGAGAGCGTAATTTTGCAGAGGTATGTGGCAGAAACCGTTTGCTTCGTAATTATGTAATCAATATATTTTTATAGTAAAGTCGTATGCCTTGTTTGTTTTTAATCAGTCCGAAGATTTCTTCTCACTGACGAAATAAAAAAAAAGTTTTTCTTTTTTAAATATAATTTACTTTGAATACTTTTTCAATTACAGCTTTTTCATATATTGGCTAGCATTAAGCCCCTATCTCACCTCATGGTATCTTCTATAAGTGCTGTGGGTAATGATGTTGTGCATGCTTAACCTAGATTAAGAACTGGCACTCAAAGATTTCTAGAGAGTTAATAGCTAGGGTATATTCCATTTGTCGCTAAGAACGTTATTTTCGATAATTTTGATCACATTCTGCGTCTATGGTTGTGATCACTGTGATCGTTTGTAACTGTCATCCCCTGTTCCGTTTAGGATAAGAACGCTAAGAATGCCACTAAAATTTGCCACTTCTGTCACTTTTGACATTAGATGTAGCGTTTATGGCGAAAATAACGCCAAAACCCATGTGGAACAACTCTTTGGGAGTGTGATCGTTTTTAGCGAATCTAACTTCAAATGGTAAGCACCCCTAGCCAACTCAAAATTGTGAATATGTAGCTCCAATGCATTAAAAGAAATCATCACGTGGGCTGTAGGAGTAGGAACTCCGAAGACACCCTAAAAGTGTTCGATGTATAGAAAACGTCCATGTTTAAATAAAAATGCATTAGAAAAAAACGATGTATACCTTAATATAATATCGATTTATATCATTATTTGAGAGAGAGAATTACGAGCTGTCAATTGCCATCACTCCTATCAGCCATGAAAGAGTAGTATCAATGGTACCAATTGCGCAAATCGGACCGCAGCTTATATCCTCTTTGAATCCATAGAATTCAAAGACATGTTTGATCTTATTAATCTATATCAAAGTGATAGATTTTGTTTCCATTCTTTCTTGTTTTTTTTGAAAATAACAAACAAGTAGAAAACGTAGCCTTTTCTGCGCTTCAAATTTAAAGCAATTACTGGAGATCATAACAAAAATGTCGTCGTATAAGGTAAAGGCCTTCATATAACTACATTTCTTAAGTAGGGGATTTATTGAGGTATATTCCTGACACAAAATCTGCATATCTTCGATTCAAACTACGAAACCGACTTGAAATTAACCAATTTTATATTTCAGCCTATTGATTCAAAACGTGAAGAATTTCGTCGGTACTTAGAAAGAGCTGGTGTAATGGATGCTCTAACAAAAGTTCTGGTCAGCTTGTATGAAGAGCCAGACAAACCGGAAGATGCTTTGGAATATGTCCGCAAGCATTTAGGCACGGATGGAGGTGATGACGAATTGGAAGCAGCCAGGGCTCGTATAGCCGAATTAGAAGCTGAAAACGCACTACTTAAGGGTGATGCTGCAGCTACGGAAGGATAATAAAATTCTCATAATTTTGTCCAAAGTTCAATATAAAAGATCTCAATGTTCATTGATCTCAAACAAAGTACCTATGCTTGTTGATTCTAGAGATGTATATTATTAATTTAGTGTTATAAAAACTGTGAGAGTAGGTATTAGTTTTGTTATGATTAAGAGTATTTAAGTTGGTGGGTGCAAAGAGCACATAAAATTTATGTTATGTTTAGATTAAATTTGTTTTTATTATGGAAATTCAACCTGTTGGATGGTATTAATCATACAGAATGTATTACAAAAACATATGTCTTATAATATATCATAAATAGCATTAAAAACAGCAGAGTTATTAAGGGCCTTACAGCCAACAAATTAGAAGCCCTTTGCCGGTCAGTACAGAAACAACAATTTTGTGTTGGAATAAGTCACTTGGCACATAAATGCATGCTGCAACATGATAGTTATGGACACCACTCAGTCAGAAATGCGAAAATATTAATGAGAATCTGATTAGTATCTTAATATTTTACTTATCAGTTGGACCACTCCCCAGACAGCTTTTTACATGGATTCCATTCTCAATTTCTAAACTGTATGTGTACCAATTAAATATATTAAAGTTATCTCCTAATTGACATGGTTTTGAAGAATATTGTCAATGTCAATTGGGATGAGATACAATTTATGTGTTCTTCATTTCACAAACAAATTTTTTAACTTCAGAGGTTTATGTGTTAGATAAAGTATATGTTGGAAATAGTATACATAAGGACCTGACAATACTAACTATATATTTATCACATTTTTCAATACCTTTTTGAGGACTGTGTCTCTCTATAGTTTGGTTCTGAGTACAACCGGGTTATTGACTTTAATTGGGTGCTTCTTTACTAAATCATAGTATAACCATTAACCACAGTATTACAATAATACTTCTACAGAAGTAGTGAAACGCTTTTGATGTCGGGCGACACAGCTGCCGCGTAGGTAGGTACTAACACTGTCATACTCATATATGATTAAGGGTTGTCACAAAACATAATAATGTGATTATTTAACGAGCGTAGCGAGTTCTCATAGGTTATTAAGTAATTTATGAACAAGTACACTTGGTGTACCTAAGCTTATATTTTCTGGTCCGATTCTTATTCTTACTAGGTAAAAATTGGAACCTGGCCAGGCCTGGCGCACTGCGCACTTAAGGTAAAAAGCTACAAGTACATCGTATAGGTACTTCGTCTCCTTAGGGGCTTACTCAACAGTGAGATGCCGCGTGCCGGAACGCACGTCTTCTCACTTCAACGCGCTGTATTTCGTGTTTGTAGCACAGGTGTATGGAGGAAGAAAAGTGAGGATAAAGACGTTGTAAAATCTTTTCTACAACAAGACGAAAATGATAGCTATAAAGTGCATGCAATGAGCTTGGAAATGCAAAATGAGTGGCTAACCATAGGTGAATTTTGTATCCCTCTGGCATTAAAGTGGCGCACCTTGATATACGATTGGTCACCTGCCTTATTAAAATTCTATCTTAACGCCTTTCAGATGACCCTCCCAGACCAAAGTAATTTAGTAAGATGGGGGAAAGCCACCGAAGAGTCTTGCGGTATTTGTCGGGAGGCCATAGGTACAGCAAGGCACTTATTGGTAGGATGCAAGGTGCTCCTTGACAAGGGTCATTATTCCCGTCGCCACGATAAAGTCCTCGAAATCATACGTGAAGCGGCGAGTCTCTCGGTAGCTAGAGCAAAAAAAGGTCTGACCACGAACAAACGACACGTCGCTTTTGTAAAAGAAGGGTCGTCTACAAAATCTAAATCCAAGCCTTACTCCATCTTAGGCGCAGCTCCCGATTGGACTCTTTTGATGGACACGTATGAAAAACATTACAAAATCCCTGAGGATGTTGGTGTTTCGTCATCCAGACCAGATAAATTTCTATACTCAAAGAATCTAAAACGCATAGTACTTATGAATTTATTGTGCCGTGGGAAACAAACATACCTAAAGACCAAACAATAAAAACTAACAAATATTATGACCTAACAAATGAATTAATCAAAAACGGATATGTGGTTAATTTATATGCAGTAGAAGTCGGAGCAAGGGGTATACCAGCAAAATCCCTATACAACCTACTAAAAGACCTTGGCCTGTCAAGAACAACCGTAACTTCCATCCTAGAACGTGTATCCAAGGCGGCATTAGTAGGATCTTACCAAATTTGGTTAGGCAGGGGAGGAGGCTCGAGCGGTGAAAGGGAGCATTGATGCATCATAAAGGGGCCCCTTAACCTTACTCACTGGGTTGCAAGTCCCAGGCACCTTGACTGGAGCCTCTTCCTCTGCAACGCTATGGACCCGGCACCCGCACGGTGAATCCATGGAATGCTAAGTAAATTCGTCTCCAAATATTTTTCTCAATTTTACAAACTAGAATAACACAATATATGATTAACAATAGGTATTTCAGGCCAAATCACCAGAAAGGGTTCTTGCCTGGAATTTCTGGATGCCTGGAAAACAATACTCTACTAGCGGAAAGTTTAAAGGACGCCAGAACACATGAAAGGCAATTAACAGTTTGCTGGATAGACTTGGAGAACGCGTTTGGTTCTGTGCAGCACGAGCTGCTGTTGTTCGCAATGAAATGGTATAACTTTCCACTTGTAGTCAGCGACATCATCGCATCATATTACTCTCAATTAAAATTTGTTATATCATCCAAAAAGGGACATACTAACACCCTGCAATATAATGTGGGTTTGTTCCAAGGTTGCTGCTTGGGCGCGTTAAATATAGTAATTAATATTTTAATTGACAAGCTAATTAGTCATGAAAAAAAGTAGGGCTATCGGTTTAAGATAAATAACAGATACACAGAATCCATCTTAGCTTTTGCTGACGACCTTGCAATACTGACACGTAACCCAAAACAGTGTCAAGAACTTTTACGAGAAGTAGATGAGTTCTGTGCATGGACTAAAGGATTGAGAACAAAACCTAGTAAATGCCACTGTCTGTGTCTGGGTAGACGGAACACCAAATTTACCTCTTACGATCCGGTACTGTTGATAGGAGAAGAATGTGTTTCCACAATTGCTGAATCAGTGCCATTTAAATTTCTTGGTAGGAAGATAGATTACAAAGGACGAACACCATCTCTAGATACTGTTGTCGATAGCTTTCTTAAAGATCTTAGTATGGTAGACCAATAAGCAACATTAAAAAAGCTTGGATATACGACAACTACTTAACATCACGTCTGACTTGGCCTTTTCTAGTATACGACATTACTAAAGCCCTTTTAACAAAACTGGATGCAAACGTCATCAGGACACTGAAGTCATGGTTGGGGCTCGCTATTTCGGCAGATCCATCTACTTTATTTAGGGATGAAATTAAAGAAACCATCGGAGCTCTATAACCACCTCAGAGTTACCAAAACGCACGTCTTACTAAAATCTCAAGACGATATAGGTAGTCGCATCTCTCCCTAAAGACAACAGTGCCTCCGATCTTGATTCAAGGCTTCAATTCCATAAACGATTTATTAATTATTACAACGATTGATTAATCGAAAGGTAAGGAAACGTACGCCTACCCCATATCAATACCTCGGGGATCAAAGATCATAAGCACCAAAACTCGACTTTACAGGAGAGCCAAAAAAACAAAAAAGTATTTTCAACATAGCTTCTTTGATTCTTGATCTAAATAAATTAATCAAAGACCAAAAGTCTTCATATTTTTTAATGCATAATACTGTAATATTATATTTCTAATAAATTTAAAAGTAATAAAAATAGCATAGGTAGGTACCTATCATCATCAACCGGAAGACGTCCACTGTTCAACAAATGCCTCCCCCTTGCATCCATCCATCCATCTCCCATCAAATGGATGACTTTAAATTTAATATACCAATCGATAGAAGAGAAAAAACTGAGTAGAACTGCATTAAATAGACAATTTCGCCAAAACGGTGGTTACGCCCTTTGAGCGGCGTGGTATCGAATTATACCTAGGTAGTGCCAGTTGTGTGGACAATAAGTTTAAAGCGCTCGTAGCGAAGTTTGCTTAGCCGTTCTTAACCAATTTAACTGTACTTAAGCAAAGTTAAGCAACGTCCGCGCGGTCATGTCTTAGACGGGTGACCACTAGTGACATTACTACTGAGTGCTTCTGTGTTTCGGAAGGGCACGTTAAGCCATCGGTACCTGTTGTAGTCTTAGATTGGCATTCGTTACAGCATGGTTGTAGTGCACATGCTCACCTTGCACCACTCTCAAGTAGAAAATATGTCTCCAAGCACCTAACGGTATGTTTCGGAAACTGTCGTTAAGAGCCAGTAATTCTTGGTACATAAGCCTGAACATTACTTTATGTACATAGATAATAGTAATAGCATTTGAGCGCAAGATCATAACCCTAACCCATGTACCAGGTCAGAAGAGATGAGAACTGCGCGATAGAAAGGGGCGCCTTGTAGGTGTTTACAAAAGTTAGTTACTCAGCGGTGTGTGATCTGAATTGCTTTTTAATGCGTCGTAACAGAGTTACTTATTTATTTATTTATTTTATAGCAATTATTTGGTGACCGACCCGTGGTACAACTGCGATGTCCAACTGGTTGTACTACGGAGAAGTAAAGTTACCCATGGTTCAGCTGGTTGTTCTATGGGGAAATATCTTTACCAATGATTCAACTCGACTGAGTTATTCTTTCCTTGGTTCAACTAGTTGTACTACTGGGAATTGAATTTATGTATGGACTAGTTATTTATTTATCTATAGTCTAGGGCAAAGTCATATTTAGGTGCGACTACGAGCGAAGCGAGGAGGAGCATTAGGTTACTTGTGACTTATTTTGATTAAGGGTGAACTGGCCGGACGGTTCTCCATACAAACGCTGTTGGGTGATCACTCCCTTATTTGAGGATTTAGGTCCAAAATAAAGCTTAACCGATTGATTTCGTCATTATCTAGGCTTGTATGATGCCAAAATTTTAAAAAGATAATTAAGTTATGAGCCTCGTAAACTTTATATGAAAATGTTTCGAGGCTCATAATTCTCAGGTTAATTATTTTATTAAAATTTCGGCATCATACAAGCCTAGATAATGACGAGATCAATCGGTATTATGCTTTGTTTTGGACCTAAATCCTCATATAAGGGAGTGATTACCCAACGGCGTTTGTATGGAGAACCGTCCGGCCAGTTCACCCTTAAATAAAAAAACAAATATACATTTTTCAGTACAAATCGGCAATTTCATACATACTTATAATTCATTCTTCATAAACTTTGACAACAGGATTCAAAGATTACGGATGGCCTTCAATGCTTTAAATGTCCTTAGCACTATGAATACGAATGAAATTTATCGTAGCCTTAGCATAATGTAGTCCGATTGACACAAAGACCATAAAGAAAATGGCTTCGGTATTTAGTAATTAGAAAATCTTCCTCAATTTAAAAAGCTATTAAAGCAATTCGCTTTTACAGAAATATGCTTTAATTTAACTGTCGTCATGGTGACGAATTTACAGATTTTTAATGTTGTGCCGGTAGTTTGAAATTTTACCTAATCAAATCAAGGATTTTGAAATGTCACTTATACCTATGTATTTAATTAACCTGTACGCGATCATTTTATATGCTTTTACTGTACACAAGCGTCTAAACACAAAACAAATGACAATACTGTTACCTACATTTAGGCAAAAAAATATGACACCCACTGGTTACCAATAATGAGAATTTCAAAAGAATTTTCATGTCAAATTGCTTTTTATATTTCCTGTGTATAGATATTATACCACAAAATATATATATATGTGTATATAATATGCTGACCGCTTAGACGGACGGAGTCATTCCCAGTTGGAGAATAGAAGCTGCACCTGCTGCTTGTTCTATTTTTCTTGATTCTTAATTGAACACTTCCGAGTGGTGCATCAGTCAGTTCAGTCTATTCAGAGTAAAAAACCTTTGGACCGTTTTTTGAAGGTTGGCAGGTTAAAAACAATTTTACTAAATCGCGGACGTTTTACTTCTGTGACATTTTATATAACAATAATTTACATTGTGAACATTGTGCTTTAAAACAAGAGTAAAAAAACAATCGGTCCATTGTTGAAGGACATTTAGCATTGAAGACCATCCAATCCGTAATGATTATTGTCATTAGTGAGCGCTGAGTGTGACAATTTTCTAATAAATAATTTCAGCATGTAAGTTTTGAGTTGGTACAAATTATTGCTCTAATATGCTATAAAAGTTGAAGATAAAATTAAACAACATCAATATCTATTTGATAACTGATATAACTTATATTTTGACTAAATTACAACCATTTAACCACATTCTAAACAGCGGCGCTGATGAGCTCGGTATATTTCTTCACTTTGCTGGCAACGCTCATGTCCACATATCTATCGCCAATAGAGACGACCATGCCTCCGATCAAGGCAGGGTCAACCTTAGCAGTGAGCTGGAGGGTTTCATTGCTCTTCAGGAATTTCTGTAATGAGATACACAAAATAAATACTTGATTGTAGCCCTCAATATTAGATAATCCACTAATATGTACCTACGTAAAGTTAGGGTAAAAATAATCAAGGAGCCTAATCCAACCGGCCCGCGCCGTGTACATAATTTGGTACTAATAAAACTGGCCAAGTGCAAACCAACATAGAATGTGTCAAAAATCTTTATTTTTTCATACTGTACATCCATAGCGAGAGTCCGACCTCCACTTGGCTGTTTTTTTTATTTGTTGCTATTCGGTAGATATTGGACAATAATCACACCAAGTTTAACGCTTATAACGTATGTATTAATACCGTTTTAACGATAGTTCAAAAACCATCAGTGACCTCAATTTGTATTACTTTTTGTATTCTTTCCATATTTTCTCGGAAATATAGGTATGTCACTTGCTTTTCCATCAATTTCGATAAAACAGATATTACGCTATTGGACAGATAGGACTAGGCCTATCGTCGCTACTTTTATACAAAAATTGTAACTGAAAATAGATAGATAGATAGATAGATAACACTTTATTGTACACCAAAAGTAAGAAAAACGTGGGCTTAATATTAGCTTAAATATAATGTTGTACAATGGGCGGTCTTATCGCTTAGAAGCGATCTCTTCCAGACAACCTTTGGATGGAGAGGAGTTAACATACTTTTATTAACGGTGGTGCGATTAAATAATATAAGTAAGTCAAAATTTTCCTACTCACAAATTCATAAAATATATAAATATATTACATATAATAAAATAAATACACACACTATATATAATATATGATTACAAATATATATACTATATACATACATATATATATAAATATATATACAATAACATAACAGACTGATGTAAACAAAACTTTACATTCTAATTTGTAATAAATAATTCAAACAAGCATTATTAATTTGATGACCGAGACAGATAATACTTTTTTATTTGATCCTTGAAGACCTTCAGTGACGGTGCTCGTCGCACTGAGACTGGCAAAGCATTCCATAAGCGAACAGCCTGTACAGAGAACGAACGGTCATAGAAAGTGCTTCTATGCACAGGGATCTGCAGGATGAGATTTTCTGATGACCTAAGTGAAAGGTTGTTACAGCTATGAAGGAATTCAAAACGTTCCCGTAGATAGCACGGGGCAGAGGGACTAAACAGAATAGTGTAGAGAAGAGAAAGTATGTGAGTATTCCGACGAAGTCGTATAGGGAGCCACTTGAGCTTATTACGAAATTCAGACACATGATCATATTTACGCAAACCAAATATGAATCGAATACAGAAGTTTTGCAGACGCTCAAGCTTATTCAGCTGGTCCTCCGTTAGATCTAGATAGCAGGCATCAGCGTAATCAAGAACTGGGAGCAGAAGAGACTGCGCAAGCTCTACTTTAGTGGCAGTTGGTAAAAAGTTTCGAAGTCTTCTCATGGAGCCAGCAGACGCAAATAACTTGCGGCTAATAGCTTCTAGCTGAAGGTTCCAAGTAAGATATTGATCTAGGGTTAAGCCAAGATTTTTGACCGATTTGCTGTATGGGATAATGACTCCACCAAGCTCGACATTCGGAACAGTAGACCAATCAACTTTATCAACCATGCGTTTGCTGCCAATGATCATGACTTGGGTTTTCAATGGGTTAACTTTCAAGCCATAGGCATTACTCCATTCTGCTATTCGACGTAGATTAAAATTTGTAGTTTCTATAGCACTAGCAAGCTCATTCAGTGAAGCTTGAGAGTAAATCTGGAGATCGTCAGCATACAAGTGATAGGGAGAAGTTATGTGTGTTGATAATGAATTAATAAAAATTGCAAATAAGAGAGGAGATAAGACACCACCTTGTGGCACGCCGGCTAACAAGTTGCACCACGAGGAAAACGAATCTTCGAAACGCACCCGCTGCCGACGGCCATGTAAATAACTAGAAAACCAATCAATTACTGTTGGAGATACGTTTAAAGAGCGTAGTATGGCAAGTAGAATGTCAAAGTTGATGGTGTTGAAAGCATTGCTGAAATCTTATAATGTCAGCACAGTAAGTTGGCCTCCTTCCATGCCATAACGTATATCATCTGTGATTATTAAAAGTGCAGTAGTCGTACTATGGCCTGGCCGGAAACCAGATTGGTATGGATTAAGCAAGTTTTGCGTAGAGAGGAATTTTGAAAGCTGATCATGCACAAGACGCTCAAGAACTTTGGACAAGAATGGAAGTATGGAGATTGGACGATATTCAGAGAAGGACTTAGGATTGGATATTTTAGGAAATGGGATAACCTGGGCTTCCTTCCACGTGGAAGGAAACACACTTTCAGATATAGAAGTATTTAAAATGTGGCAGAATGTGGGAAGAATGGTATCTAGGAGAGGAACAAGCATGTTGCGACTAATACCATCGACTCCAACAGCGTTAGATGTGATTGACAAAACACTCTTTTTAACGTCACAAGCAGAGAATTGATTAAAATTGAAAGAACTGCAGTCTGGAGTTGGAATAGTGGAAAGAAATTGCAATGTTTTAACTTTGTTCGTCTCATCAATGTGAGATGAAGAAATGAAGTGTTTATTGAGAGAATCGATATTTAAATCCTTGGGAATAGACTCTTGACGAGATTTACCAACTCCAATTGACCGTAAAAATAGGTCAGGATATCATAAAACCTAGTAGTAAAATAAGTTTTACGAATATGAAAGAATTTTGGCCGGGAATAATTGAGTAAATATAGGAAAATTATATGCCAGAATATGTCACGCCTTCGGGCGTGATCCGTATTTTTTTAAATATTTATTCTACTTGAGATACGATATACTGATACCTAATTTAATTTATTTCTTATGAGTTAAGAGTTTATTCTATAGTATCGATATTAATAATTAAACCTAACAGATGAACAAAGAGTATTTATTGACAAGACAACAATTTATATATGTATATATTTATACCACAAGCATACGGCCCGCCTGATGGTAAGCAGTTACCGTAGCCTATGAACGCGCGAACGCCCTTTTTGAAGAACCCCATACTCCATCGGAAAAACCACGGCAGGGAGCTCATTCCACAATCGCTTTATGTTTGTAATAATAATTATATTTTATGTTGTTTCCTAACATATATCAAATATTATTTTTTATAATAATCAATTTTTAATCGACATCAAATCATCTCATCCAACTTAAGGGGGTGATGAAAATTAATTAGGAGATTGTAACTAACTGAAAAAAAAAACGGAATTCAACAATGTTAAATTATACTGCGTGTGGCATGCATGTGGTAGTCCGATTTAAAAAATTGCGTTATAGACAAAGGATATAACTAGTCTTTTTGTGACAATAAAGCTTCTCTAAGTATTTTAATAAAATCAGCAGTTAGGTACATGAAGTTCTCTTTTTTTCTGCTTACTGTTTGGGGGTGGACTGTGTCTCATTTCATTTTAGAGTGACTCCTTTGGTTAAACATTACTATTCGGAGTTCCACATCCAGCACTCGTGATGTTTGACGTGACGGGTAACGGCACGGCTTTATTCGCGCTAAAAACATAACCCTTCCTAGACAGCCGGGTAAAAGAGACCAATACCGAAATATTCATATAGGGAAATGGTTAGTTAGAAGTAGAGCGACTTATACTGCTTATACATATACATAGGCTACTTAGTCAAAACGTTTATTTGAAATGACATTCAAGCACAGCGCGGTTAAGGCACTCTGAGTTTCCGGGGGTTATGTTGCGAGCAAACAAAAAAAATACCGTCGAGTTTGGCGGTTTAGCTCTATAATTTAAAATCATATACCACCCTATTTATATGTCACATGCTAAAAATCATAAAATGAGTTTTCCTTTTCCCACAACAAATGCAACAAATTCGAAAGATGCCATTAGGTTTGACATTCTATGAAAGCAAAAGGCTATCACATTTTAATGGATATATAAATTCAGCCACATATACTAGAACCCTAGACTGGTGAATTAACCCAAAGCAAATTAAGTAATCCAATGTGAACAAAGAATGACCACTAAAGAAGTAACTGTTTGATGTTGTACCCAATAACTTAGTTTTTTGTTGTTGTTGTCCTGAACCTTACCTTGAGGGCAGCTTCCAAGCTCTGTGTTTGGGCCTGGTCCAGAGGCTTAGCAGTGATTACCTCACAATTGACTTCTCCTCGGTGAGAAGCCATCATTATCTTGAAAGCATTGATGACGGCTTCAAGCTTATCAAGACGTCCATTTTCAGCCAAGACACCGAGGAGGTTGCCAGATGTAGGACACAAATTGATCTGAAATTATTTATATCAAATTATCATAATACATTCAATGTGGAAACACTATTAAGTGTATTTATTTTTATGTTGATAAGTTATTGCCAGAAGTTAAAAACTAAAAGTGAGCAAACTCGTCTGGCTGCCAAAACAACGATTCGGTGCAATAAGAAGGAAGGCGAAACCTCCCTCCCACCCGTGACGCGTATATAACGCGAGCACTGGCTCGGCCATTTTCTACTATGTCTTTATCACTACAATGCATAGTATCAGCTACATTAAGAAAAGCTTTCGTTTTGTACAGAATTAAACACCAAGCAAATCTAAAGTAAGGCAAAAATATATTTTAATAAAATAAGTTGTGGAATGTCCAAAAAACCTATGAGTACATATTACATCATATCTGAAATGCTGACACATATCATAAGTATCACAAAGAAAGTCAACTCAATTCTGTACACAATAAGGAAAACTTTTTTCTTCTAGATTGGGAGTCCTGACCTGATCTAATAAATATTTTGATCTTCTTGAAAGAGTACAGCGTTAAGCAACCAAAATGGTCCAATCATTGAAGGATGTGCTATATGAACTTCGTTTCAATAAACTGGGCTTGACCACTTTAGAACAGCAAAGACAACAAGGAGACCTAATTGAAACATCCAAAATCTTAAATGGATATTATAATGCCAAACATGAAACACATCTGCACAAAGAATGACAACAAGAGGACACTCTCTCTCTCTCTGAAGCTGGAAATTTTGAAGTGCAATAGCAAACCAAAGAGACGAATTTCTTAGCATTCCATGGATTCACCGTGCGGGTGCCGGGTCCATAGCGTTGCAGAGGAAGAGGCCAGAGGGGCCTGGGCCTTGCAACCCAGGAGTAGGATTAAGGGGCCCCTTTATGATATATGGAACTGACTGCCAGAGACCACTATTAGTGCCCCTTCGAAAACATTACTATTTGGCGGTAGAAATATGTATGATGGCAGTACTTCCCCAGACGAACCTCTTCACAAGGTGTTCCTCTACTATATGTATATTGTTAAAGAAAATATTGATTGTTAAAGTCAAGTAACAATATTTGGATATTTTAGCTTTAAATTATGTTTTCTTACTTTCTAACATTCAGAAACAGGTTTTTTTTTATATAATGAAAATGATATGCAATTTAAACTGTTGAAAATTCTTAAATTACCAATTCTAATTATGTCACTTAAAATATTTGGCTCGTCTTTAGAATCAGTATACACCACAATGTACCTTAATTTTTTTTACAGATATATATAATATCTTGAATAATCAAACGAAATTTTATTTACCGGAAATCAATAATTTGTGGGAAATAACTTTTGAAGTTTTAATTTTAACACTTCTAATAAGTACATGGCATAGCCTAATGGATTCAAAATACTCATCTGATTGTTTAGAGCTGTCATAGAATTACCACACTTATCTTCTAATAAGACATTTAAGTATTAAGCCTAACCTTATTTGTTGACGTTTTCATGCTAATGATATGTAACTAATTATTTCCATGAAGAAGAAGCTAATTTTGAGTAATTTTATTAGTATTAAAAAACTAGGTTTCTGTAACCCCTCCCATCAGTGGGGAATATTCTGCCCTCTCCCCCTCCCCGTAGTAAATACTATGTAAATATCTTTAGTCCTCCCTATGTATGTAGGTATACATTTTGTTTTTTAAAATGATTATAGTTTAAAAAAGTAAGTTTAAAACCGGTACCCTCCCCCCCTCTGGGGGTTTGCTAAAACCCCCTCTCCTCTTGTTATGTTTAACTGTTGAATTTTGCTATAATAGTCCAACACCAAATTAGGTTATGTGAATAGTTATCACCATAACAAAGATATATTACCTTAGTAGACACATTCTTGAGTGCGTCGGCTTTCAGACTTCGCTTCAACGTTGGGTTGAAAAGAAACTCTTTGAGTTTGGGATCACTCTTGATGGCTTGTTGGAACTGAGACAGTTCTTTTTCTACCGTATCCAAGGCTTTTTTCTTTGATGCAGCCGAGTACAAAGCTGAGGCATACCGACCTGCCAGGCCGAACACTTGCACCGGGGGCTTTACAAGTTGGGCTGCGGCGGAAGATGTGCTCAGTGAACGCACCTGAAAATATTACGTAACTGGAATTTAGTGACTAGAAACGAAAACAATTACTTATATTGAAAGTCTTAATTAATCACCAGCATTTGTCCTTTGGTCAACGACATTGTTATTGGATGGGGCGAGAATTTGCAGCAGTGCAGTGTCCCAAAATGTTAATTTTCGTAAAAAGAGAGGCTGCAATCTAGTAACTCTACTCTATGCTCGGCTCGCTCAGCTGCCAGCTGCTTGACAAGAGCTATTTATCCACAACATTAATAACCTGTGGAAATATTCTGATAGCCCACAGATAACACTAAAAGTGAGAGATGCATGAATGGGATAGCTGATGGGAGTATAATCCTAACATGAAGCAAGAATATTATATATACTAGCGACCCGCCCCGGCTTTGCAAAAAAATCTGTAATATCTTCAAAAATATTCATATAAATTGTATTCTGTTAAAAGCCATATTGATTTATATTAAATGCACAATGTATTCAAGGTACTTATTTGGCTAAGAATTAATGCTGTGTCGCATACAATCGCTTCGTAAATATAGTACCACCAACTTAACTGTGCAGTTTTCGAGGGCGCTACTGGTCAAGGAAATCAGCTACAAACTGTCACAATTTGAAGGAAAGTTGTAGTTCTTTTTTTTGCCGCCTGAACTGATAAGTTGGTGGGACTATAAGCCATTATTTCTTGTAATAAGTAAATGATTAAAAATGTTTATTGAAAGTTATCCCTAAGAGATATACATATACCATTGCGAATTTTTTAAAAGGTGTACAATACTGCTGTACGTTATTTTGATCTATGTCGTAGGGTTCAGCCAGCGTTTGCAATGTATATAACAAATAATAAATTTATGGGACATAATGTGCGCAAAAAAATGTGTTTACAGACGATATCACATTAGAAACCTCTAAAATTATCAGTGTTTTTCTACTATATTGTGCACGTATTATACACCTTTCTCTTAAATTACTCTACCTATTTAAAAAATTGCATCATAATCTGTTGCGTAGTTTTAAAGATCAAAGCTTATATAGGGACAGACAGACAGCGGGAAGCTACTTTGTTTTATACTACGTAGTGATATAATATGTATTACAGTAGAACGAGAACTTTCTTTGACCGAGTCCCAAACGCCGATTGTTCTAGTTTTACAAAATATGAGATTTATACTAAATGATGAAGCCATTCAAGTCAGTATTGCTTACCTACAAATATACAATAAAATACATACAGCCCACGAAAAATTATTGAGTAAGTATATTCAGCTTTCAGAAATCAATAATGGTCTTGGTTAAGGCCACGGTGTCCAGTCCAAACTAATACAAAACATTTATTATGCAATCACAATATTAATTATGAAAAATATAGTAAGTAGAATGAGATAATTTCGTTGGGTTTTTGTTTGATACCTCTTAGGTCTAAAAGGCTTATGCAATTAAATACTTTTAATATACTGGGGCTCCTGCGTACCTTTACCCCAGACCCTGCTCTAGGAAATCTCTAGTTCTCACATAGTTGTCAACACAAATTCTTCGTTATAAAGCTATGCATTCGTAGCTATAATTCTGCTCTGAAACAAAAGTATTTTTTAACGTACGACCAATCACTTACATAACAAACATACATACCAAAATGTATAAGAGAATTAAAAAAATGCCAGTTCATGAATGAATTACGAGTCAGAAGAGCAAAATAACTTAAACGGTAGTCACAGTAAGTTGATAAAATCAAAACAATTAAAATTATTGTCTTAAAATTGTAATACAAATAAGTTGTGTATATGTAAATAATCTTGGTTTTTCTGACCATTCAGGAATAATAATAAATATGATGAAGATACTAAATAATATTAATAAACCAATAACATAGAAAATTAAAAAAAAGGTTATTTGGTTAACAAAATATAGATAGTTTCAATTGAATTGAAAAAAATATAAATTGGACGAAAATACTCAATATAGATTCAAGTAACTACAAATAAAAACTACACTATATTTAATGATAGACTTTTAGAAATTTTAAACCGATACATTCCCATAAAGCAAATAAAAATTAAAAGTAATAAACAATATACTTGGTTAACAATAGGTATTCAAATTTGTAGTAAAAATAAACGACAAAACCTTTTGTGAACCATTATAAAAATCCAAACACTTCAAACATTCTATAGAATGTACAGAAAAATATTTTAAAAAATCTATCAATAAATCGAAAAGATACCTATAAGCACTACTATATCTATAATCTATAAGCGAAATATCAAACATAGAAAATAAAAATAAATCGACGTGGAAAATAATAAATGAACGTACAAATAAGTAATTAAAAAAATCTTAAACTAACATTGAGCTAAAAATAAACAATAGTACTTATTATATCTGATCCTCTCCATGTTGCAAATAATACTTGTGGGTCATTTTAAAAAAAAGTGTACATTGTGACTAAACTGATTAAATTTGTGAGTAAACTGTTTCGTGACATTCCTGTATTTTATACTCATGTGAGTCACATAATTATAAGGAAGTGTGTACATGAATCAATTAGAGGGGCCGGTACATGTGCGGTAATGGATATAGTTTTTGGACAAGTAATGACAGCAAAGAGTTTTTATGTTGGAAAGAATATTACTCTAATTGACTTTAATTAATACATGTTATTGTCAAAATAAAACATTTATTTTCATCGAATTACAAGCACTTATGATTTATTTCTCATGATATATTTCTGTACTGTAAGATTTTATGAATAAACAAATTTATTATTATTAAAATCATTATTTATATTTACGGTTTAAAAACGGGTTTCGAGTTGGCGAATAAAAAACAATTATTGAAATAATATTCTATTTAATATACATATAATGAAGGGTACAAAACAATGTTTCTATTGATTGATACTGCTGTTAGAAATAATGAAATAATGTCTTGTAATGCTTTTAGAAATAAATATAATCCTCATCGTTTTTTAGTAAAAAAAAGTACTTGGTATTAGATCTACTGACATCTTGAACAATTCCATGCATTTGACAATAGAATTTTCGGGCACTATATCTATATCTTTTCGTTTTGGCGCCACAAACCGTATGGTTTCCTTCGTTTTCACCGTCTTATAATACGATATTGTGTAAAGTTGATTGAAACTTTCTACTTTTTGAACCACGCCAGCATAATACTTCCAAGAATTTCTTATGAAATATCGTCCTATAACTGTATCACCTATCTTATAATTTGTTTCTGGTTCATTATCTTTGATGAGGTTAGTATAAGTCTTATAATCATGTATTATGTTCTCACTAGCAGTATCCTGGTTCTTCTCTTCTTTCATTATAATTTGTCTCTCCTCTTTGGTCCGGTTTGTATTATTCTCACGTTTTATGTTCTTACTTGCAGTATTTTGGTTTTTCTCTTCTTTTATTCTAATTTGTCTCTCCTCTGTGGTCCGGTTTGTATCAGTCTCTTGTTTTATGATCCCACTTCCAGTATTTTGGTTCTTCTCTTCCTTCATTTTAATATCCCTTTCCTCTTTGGTTCGGTTTGTATCAGTCTCATTTATGTATTTTTTTACATTCCCATCCTCGGTATTCTTGTTCTTATCATCTTTTGTCCCTGCTTTAATTTCCTCGTTGCATAAAATATCCTCTTCGTCTTTGGGTTTGCCTAAGTCAGTCTTATAAGGTATGTTTTCATTGTAGTTCCCAGCATTTATTTGATCTAACCTCAAAGTCTCTTTCATTATTTGAGCCTCTATTTTTGCAACTCTGTGCATCACGTCTGTATCTTCGTCGCAGTAAGTATCACTATCGCTCACGATGTCTATTAAATCACTATCACTATGTTTACTCATCTCCACATCTTCCATGCTTGATGAGCAACTCGTAATTCTTTTCATTATTTTATTTGGTGTTATGTTTTCTTGTCTCGGTTTTAATATGGCACATTTACGTTTGATATTTTTTTCTGTAGACATTTTGTCAGATCTTTCAGTAATGATTGATGGGCTTTTGTTTTCTTTATACAGTATGTTAGTATCATTATTTTTGTTGTTTCCATTTACCGATTTCTTTCCTGTTTCTTTTCTTTTTTTTATAGATTCTTTTTGTTTTTGTTTTTTTATCGATTAATATATTTTTATCATCACTCATCATATTGCTATCTGTCTCCAATCTTTCAACCAACATATCTTCCGAAAAACTGTCGTCTGTGTCCGCGTAGGGCACGTAGCTGTCTATGCTAGTATCAGTGTCTGATAATAGTTTTGATTTGCTTTTGATCACGCCTGACGGCCCTGGGACTGGAGATGAGTCATCATATGGTAACAATTTGTGCTGTTTTATCTCAAAACAATCACAAAGCCCTCTGATAGGACCACAAAAACAGCTCAAGTTGTGATATTTCAATGATTGATCATTGGTGCAAACGATTTGGTGTATTTCCATGGTCCCCTTTATTGCCGATAAGTTTTGAGGAATTCGATCCTGTTTGGATTTTATTACATTTATGTAAAACAACTTCACGTTCGTGTTGTCTGTGAGGATATCATAAGCATTACGAGCGTTACAGACATCTTTCCCGAAAGCGATTTGTTGGTCTAATGTTCGTTTCAAAGTACCACCAACTCCGTCAGCGGCCCCTTTTCCATGTGAAGATTCAAAATACGACCATGTGCCATAGTGTAAATGGTGTTCTTGTACCAACTTTCCAAATACGAAAAAGGCCTTTTTTTGCTTGTATTGAGTGCTGGGTCCATCCGAAAACATGTGTATTATTTTAATCGCAGGGTTTTTTTGAAAAATGTACTCATAAACCGCATTCAAATGAGCCCATATTGCCCCAGGGTCATGTTCGTTGCATGGTGAGATAGACGCAAAGCACTCAGCTTTTGTATCCTTTCTATAAATTACCCCCGTGTGAAGTGTGACTTGCGCTTTTGAAGCACCGAAGTGCATAGCTTGAATTTCTTCGGCTAATTTACACGCGAAGTTTTCAGAGAAATCAACAATAACACATGCTTCTTTGGTGCTCATGTTATCTACTGCTTTTCTGTAGCAAGAATGTTGATGTTCAATGTTGAATGAATGTTTTTTGAACAAATGCAAATCTTTTGCAAATTGTTGCACCATTCGCCAATAGTTGATTTAATAACGTCTTTGGAATATTTTTTTGTTTTTATAGTTTTTGAAGTCCCATCTTTGTTTTTTTTAATATACGTGTGTTCCTTAAGGACCCATGATAGCCAAGTACAATCTTCGTCTTTTGTTATTTCAGACATATCAGGTTTTTTATTCTTACAAATGCTGCATTTCAAGTGCATGCATGTATTGGACTTAATGTTACAGGAAACTTCAGTAAGCAATTCTTCAAAAATTCAAAATTCAAAATTGTTTATTGTCAGCTGTGTGTTACATGTTGGTCAAAATGATGAAAGTGTCAACAGCTACCTTTTCAGGCGTACAATATTACATAAATCAATATTACAATATGATACAATTAATTCTATGTCATTCTAATTAATATTATGTCATGCAATCATTATTTTATAGGTAAAATGTCAAGATTATTATCATTTAAGAATTTGTCAATTGTGTAATAGCATTTGTTCAGTAATAGTTTCATTAGATTGTTTTTAAATTTGATGAATGTCATAGCTTTCATTGTATCTGTTAAATGGTTGTATAATTTAGTACACATTACGTAAATACTTTTGCTAAAAAATTTTGTTTTGGAGCCCTGAGGGGGTAACACATAGTAGTTTTTACGAGTTTTTCGTGGCTTACGTGTAATTTTTATGTCAAAGCTATTTAAATTTTGTTTAACAAATAGGCAAGCCTCTAGAATATACAATGATGCTAAGGGAAGTAATTTAAACCTTTTAAATATTGGTACACAACTTTGTCTTTGTCTGGCTCCGGTTATTGCTCTTAAACATTTTTTTTGCATTACAAATACTTTTCTAGCGTTCGCAGAGTTTCCCCAAAGTAATAATCCGTAACGCAAATTGGAAGATACATTTCCATGATAAGCACAAATTGCTGCTCTCTGTGATGCTACTTTAGTTAGTCTCTTTAATGCATACACGAATCTACTTATTTTTTTGCGTATGTAATCAGTGTGACTCTTCCAATTTCCGTGACAGTCAACCATTAATCCTAGAAACCTTATCTCATTTACCTGTTCTATAATTGTATTTTGGTGTTTTATTGTAATATTTTTTGTAATAGATTGTGGAAAATAAAATTGCATTGCCTTGGTTTTAGATAGATTAACAAGTAGATTATTATTGTCAAACCAATTCATAATACTTTCAAGTGCTTCGTTTATAGTATTTTCATATTCTGATGTATTAATGCCTTTAACTATAAGGGTGGAATCATCCGCGAAAAGAACCATTTGGTGATTTACGGTGTTTGGTAAGTCATTAATGTAGACGAGGAAAAGTAATGGTCCCAAGATGCTTCCTTGAGGCACACCATGTTCTATACGCCTTAATCTGGATTTGAATGCTACTTCCACTTTCTCGTGTATCTGAGTTATTTCAGTATATTGTTGACGATTGCCTAAGTATGATTCCAGTAAGTTGTACGCTATACCTCTGATTCCGTATGATTCTAACTTTAGTAGCAGCTTTTTATGATTTACGAAATCAAACGCTTTTGACATATCCATGAATATTGATGTTACCGGTATTCTACTATTGAGACATTCACTTACTGTCTTCATCATTTCATAAACTGCTTGCGTTGTACATCTATTTTTTCTAAATCCGTATTGTACATTAGTTAAAATATTATATTTTTCAAGATATTTAATGAGTCTCTTATAAATTATTTTTTCATATATTTTTGATATTATAGGTATTAGCGCTACAGGGCGATAGTTCTCACAGAGTTCTTTGTCACCTTTTTTGAAGAGTGGTTTCACTATTGTAATTTTAAGGAGATCAGGATACTTTCCGTGTTCAATTGAGAGGTTAACCAGGTATGATAATGGGGTTGCTAATATTTCTTTACAGTGTTTTATTACCCTTGTTGACCATTCATCGTAGCCTACACTATTTGTATCTTTAAGTGAAGATATGATTTTTATTATCTCATGGGGTGATGTTGGTTCGAAGTAGATCGAATGTGGTATTCGGTCTATTTTGTTATAGATTTTATTTGTTTGTGGTTTGTTATTCGTCTTTATTTGTTTGTTCACTAAATCTATGTATGTATCATTAAATGCATTTGCTATTTGTGTTGGGTTCTCTATTAAACCATCGTTGTATCTAATTTTAACTATCGGGACTTTAGGCACTTTTAGTTCATAACTGCTTATCACCTTCCATGTTGCTTTAGTTTTATTATCAGATCGGTCAATTTCTTTATTATTTTGTATTTTCTGTGATTTTTTAATGAATTTATGTAATATATTGTTATAATTTTTGTATTGTTTTTTCATTTGAGAATTATGTCTAAAATCAACATAAATGGTTCTTTTACGTTTGCATGATAGTTTAATTCCTCGTGTTAACCAGCGAGGTCTTTGTTTCGCGTTTATTTTTATATTTTCGAAGGGAAAACAAAGATTATAAAATAATTTGAAGGTATCACTGAAATTATTATATGCAAGGTTGACATCATTTTGTTCATATACATCCGTCAGAGATAAGCTTTCAAGGCACGATTGGAATTTATCCATATTCTCCTGAGTATACATGCGTCGTTTGACATACCAGTATTTCAAATAGTACCTTTGTTTTACCGGACACTTAAATATTAAGGTAGAGTGATCAGAAAGCTTTAAATGATGTACTTCACTCTTACAATTTCTGATGTTACTGTGTATAATATTATCTATACAAGTTTTGCTTTGCATTCGTGTTACTTCTTTAAATTCTAATTTAAATTTGTATTCTGAAATAAGTTTTTGAAAGTCAGTAGAGCTTTTTGTTTTAGATAAAATATTTATGTTGAAATCTCCGCAAATTATAATATTCTTATTTTTTATAAGGCATAACATTGACAAGAGTGTTTCTAAAGTTTCCATAAACTCTTCTAAATACTTTTCCTTAGGAACTCTATACACTGATATGACAATAATTTTATAAGTAATAAGTTCGATAGCACAACACTCGAAAATCGAAACTTTTGAAAGTTTTTTATATTGTGGTAGTTCCCTGAAATCTAGATTATTTCTTACAAAAATGCAAGATCCTCCTCTACTCTGGTCTCGTGCGAAGTAGCTCGCAAGTTTGTAATTTAAGATGTTGATGTTTTTGATGTGATCTTCCTTAATGAAATGTTCTGTGAAACATAGTACATCCATTTCTTCATTGTTTTGATCAAATTCCTCCAAGGTTACTTCTAATTCGTTCGATTTTGCTATGAGACTTGCAATGTTTTGGTGTAGTACTCTTATATAATTGTTACTTTTGTTATTGGGCTCGAAAAAACGTCCGCTGATCATTTACCGTAACTTTGGTGGGCTTTGGTTTAGTTTGATCGAGTCTGTGAAAATAAAATGGTATCGTTCCTCGTCTTTCGTCAGAAGTATTTACGTTGTTAATTGTTTTCGTATGTGTGTTTGGTTTAGTTGTATTAGTTCTATCTTCTTTGTATTGTTATATTCATTCTGGTAGTTTATAAATAGTATAAATTTCCTCATTCTATCGCATATGTGTTGAGCGATTTTATTTTTAGATGGTATCCAACTATTGTAGCTCATGTTTACGTAGTGAGCTTGTCTTAATCTGTTGCATGCTAATTTTAGTTCATAATTCAATCTTTTTTCATTTAGGCTACGGTTATATGGTACTTCAGATAAGAGGCAGTTTGTGTTTTTGCAACTTAAAAGTAATTTGTTTGTATACAGTTTTAAGTTGAATGGGTTGTCATCATTCATACCTGCCGCTACGACAACGAAGTCTTTTTTAGTTAGGGAATTCAGTTCTTGATCAACTAGTGATACTATGTGTTCCATCTTTGCGTTTGGCTTGTATTTACAAATAACATCGTAATCTGGTCCTATAAGTTTTTGAAGTGTTTTTTGTAAGTTTCGGCCTTGTTGATCTGCTATTATGATAACTTTATTCTTTTTTGCATTTTCTTCGTTTAGACTAAGTTGAATTGTATGGTTAAATTTAATATCTGTATCGATTTCTTGTGTAATGTTAATGTTATCATGTATATTTATATCTTGTGTAATGTCAATAATTGAATCTTGTATGGTATTATTTGTCATAGAATTATGGAAGGTCAAATGTTCGAGCACTGTATTTTCTATTTTGTCTGTCTGTAGATGTTTTCGTATTTTAATATTTTTCTTAGGAGTTGAGCATGGTTCAAATCGAATTTTCTTATATGTGTCAATAATTTGTTGCAATTTATCACAGTTCTCTTTCATATTTTCATTAGTTTTGGTCAAAGTCATATTTTCTAAGAGCAGTTTTTCAATTTCTACATGTGCTGAAATTAATTGAGTCCTTAACTGAAGTGTTTCTTTTTCTAACATATTAATTTTTGGAATATTTTCGTCAGTCGATATGTTAACTTCACTTCTTGTGGTAGTGTTTGCGTCAAAGGTTGAGTCAGCGGTTTCAAAGGATATATTACTTAATGAAAGAGCTCGTTTAATTTTAATTCTACGATTTGTATTAACATTGTTGTAATCCATTATTAATCCAAATATTTTTTGAAACGGAGCTTAATTCTGTTTTTCTCTCAATGACTGTAACAAGGCGTCTCTAAAGTGCCTTAACTGATATTCAGTCTGTAGTATCTCAATACAATCAAAACTCGCAAATCGATCGATTTTTAAATCGTGTAGTTCTTATCGATAAAGTTACGGTATCTGAACGCACCCACTGTTTCTTCCAACAAGTAAAATGTCAAAGTCAAAGCTAGATGACTGTCAGTATTGACAACCTTATTGAAGGATTCTGAGTAAGAAGTAGTATCCTTCTCTTTCTACGGGTGTTAGTGTGAATATTGTTGTATATTTTCAAAAAATTTCAAACAGCTGTGTGTGTGAATTTTGAATCCAGTAACGATCTGTATGTTCTATTTTGGTGATTACAAATATTAAAATATGGCTCACCGTGACAATAAACAGTCTTCCACAAGTTTATAGGTTAGGTTGAAGTTTGTTTACAACATTGCACTATCACATTTGTAAGTTTTTATATTATTAAAGCTTTAAAACTTTCAGCACTTTTCTAAAGATGTTACCTCGGCAAGTGTTGCCATTCGATTCCAAGCTAGAAGTTCTAAGAATATTAAGTTTTTTAAGTTTGTCAGCTTTAAAATCTAAGTTGCTGTGCCTAACACAGACACAAGTGTCCCTCTTGCTCAGTGTTGGATGGACAACATAAAATGGTTTATGTCTCACAAATGTGACGTAGGACGCTTTCCCACCTTCTGCCTGCTATTTACAGTGCAACTTTAGCATTGTATTTAAGAGATAACGTTTCTGTTGTTTATCTTTATTGAGGGTAAGGCAGTCTTTTTTCCCCGGCGTCGCTCGGCTCACATCATCTCTAATGAAGAAAGATTTGATTTCTTGACTGACTCTCGGTGGTTTTTTTATATTTTTCTTTACCCGAATTCTACCTTTGAGGCCTAACTTTTGTGATATATTACTTCTCATTTTATATTTTCTTACAATGTCGTTGTTGGCAATCTTTTTCAAAGCGTTTTTAGTTTGTGTGTCATCGGTTGTTTGATAAACATGGGCTAACGATTCCGAAAGAACATTATTTTCTAAAACTTTCTTCTTCACACGATCTTTGTCTGAAGGTTTAATATTTACAATATTATTTGCAAAATTATCTGCTTTAGATAATGGAGTGTTTGCATTTTTCTTTCCGGGAATGTTGTGCGTCTGTGAAGTATCTTGTTCTTTTTTAAGCCTCATTATCTTTATTTTTTGGCGAAACACTGTTTTCTTCAAGGTACTTATTTATTTTGTATATGTATCAATTATTTCTTTCATATGTGCTACCCTTTTCAACACTTCTGTATATCTTTTTTCTAAGGTTTTTTTGGCGCTTACTGTTGTTCATCTTCTTCTTCAATTTTTGTCTTAGTCGCTCTTTTTTTATTGGCCTGCCGCCATTGCTTTCTTCTTTTATCCTGCTCGGTTTTCGACAATTGTCCGATGAGTTTCCTTTTTTTTCATATATTCAGCGTGCTTTTTTTTTTCCTAAAACACCAAATTTAATCCTTATCGGTCCAGTAGTTTCAGAGCCTATTCAATGCAAACAAACAAACAATCAAATATTTCGTCTTTATTATATTAATAATAATTTAGACTAACGGTTAGTACAATAAAACGGTGACATATCTAAAATATGCCAATATAGGGGCGTTCGTTTTGGCTCGATTGCGTTTGTAGCAGTTTCAAAAGTGGCATTAGTGTTTTAGCGTTCGGATAGAAGCTTTTGCTATTTTTGACCACCAATTACTGCATGCTATCCGAACGGCTTAAAACATACTTTGACAACCGACAATATTTTAACAATTTTGCACAGTACGAAACATGGAATCAATCTCTAAAATTAACAAAACAAGTAGGTACCTACTATATAATATAGTATTTATATTATATATTTATATAAAATACAAAATATAAACTTGTGAATTCTTCAATCGCGCCAAATACAACTGTCAAAACAGCAGTTGTCAAAAAACGATCACAACGATCCCACGGTAAGACATGGGTCAAAAATATCACTTTTCTCTGTCATTTGTAGCGTTTTCAAAGCTATCCGAACGGTGAGCGAAAACGATATTTTTGCTCACGAAGTCCCAAAACGAACGGCCCGTGTGATCATTTTTAGCGTTTGTGAGTGTTATTTTTGGCACCGATAGGCTATCCGAACGCCCTATATGTATAGGTAGGTACTTCCTCCTCCTGTATGTCAATGTCAATTGTCAAATTTGATTCAGTACGCTACGCTCGTTGTTTAGCTCCGCCATTTCTTTGTTTGATTATTATCTTAGAGGTTAGTAATCTGTGGCCAATAAATAAAAAAATAGAGAGATGTCGTAATCTAATCAAAAGTAAATCATCTGAACGTCAAAGTGCAGGAACAAAATATTAAATTATTATGGGTGACGACAATACAAATTCTAGTAAAGAATGTGATACCAATAAATTTAATGTAATAATTGTTGGGGCCGGTATGGCTGGCCTCTCTGCTGCCAATCATCTGCTCAAAGACGGCATCGAAGACTTCATAGTAATTGAAGCAAGGAAACGCATTGGTGGGCGCATTATTTCAATTCCAATGAAAAATCACAAAGTGGAACTTGGTGCCAACTGGATCCATGGAGTTCTAGGTAATCCAATCTTTGAAATAGCCATGGCTAACAATCTGGTAAATATCATCAACATACCCAAGCCTCACAAGGTAATAGCGGCGACCGAGGACGGGAAACAAGTGCCTTTTGGAGTGTTACATGAAACGCACGAGGCTTACGTATGCTTTCTTCGGCGGTGCGAGGAGTACTTTCTTTGCCAGTACCTGCCGCCGCCCGATATCCATAGTGTTGGAGAGCACATAAACCTAGAAGCCACCATATATCTAGAACGATTACCCACATCTGAGGAAAAGAGACTGAGAAGATTAATATTTGACTGCTTGTTAAAAAGAGAAACTTGTATATCTGGTTGTAACACAATGGATGAAATTGACCTCCTAGAGTTAGGCAGCTACACAGAATTGCAAGGTGGAAATATTATAATACCCTCTGGATACAGTTCTATTTTAGAGCCACTTAAAAAGAACATTGCCCCAGATAAGATATTAACTAATCATCCTGTGAAGAAAATAATCTGGTCTACAGAAGAGCAAAATGCCCTGAGAGGCCTGGAAGACTTAGGTGAGGAATCTGAAGATTCTGATCAGACTGTGATAGAGGACATGTCAAAGAGCACCACATCTGATAAACCAATAAACCCTGGTGAAGGGACCTCTCAAACAGATGTGACACACAAACCAAAGAAAAAACATCCTAATTATGTAGAAGTAGTGTGTGATAATGGAAAAACTTTCTTTGCTAACCATGTGATATGTACTATTCCATTAGGTGTTCTAAAAGACAATGCAGGAACATTATTTGAACCGGCTTTGCCACAGTATAAATTAGAGTCTATTGAAAGATTATTGTTTAGTGCTGTAGATAAAATTTTCTTAGAATATGAAAGACCATTTCTCAATCCTGATATTACTGAAATCATGTTACTCTGGGAGAGTTCACCCTGCCTGGAAGATATGGAAAATTCTTGGTATAAAAAGATATATTCCTTCAGCAAAGTATCAGAAACTTTGTTGTTGGGCTGGTTGTCAGGGAAGGAAGCCGAGTATATGGAGTCTCTACCAATGACAGAAGTTGCAACAACATGTACTAAGATATTAAGAAAGTTTTTGAATGACCCCTTTGTCCCTGAACCTTTAAATTGTGTCTGGTGAGTTAACTGTATAGTGTCTCAACAATATGTTTTTCATCATAATACACCACAACAGGCTAAATTGTATAACTTATCTTAATTACACCCAGTTTATCGGTTTGATAGAGCTATTCAAATTTATGATCACCTTAAATTTCACCTGCATAGACATAATGAAATCTGATGATGATCATGATGAAAAGTTGCTTATGTATCAATCAAGGACCTAAATTATCAATTTTCCAAGTTTCATCCAAATTTTGTTGAAGAGCTCGTAGCATAGTTTGCTTAGCCATTCTTAACCACTCAACTTAGGCAACATTTGCTGTGGTTACTGAGTGCTTCCGTGCGTCGGAGGCATGTTAAGCTATTGGCCCATATTTTGTTGAAGAATGGCAGTCATTATTCTCTAAAGGTCAAGCTTAAACGTTAGATGCCAATTTAGATTTACGGGTAATAAATTTGCATATTCACCCAATCAATCTTTAGAGGTGAAAGCATAGTGGTATGCAAAGGAAAATCCAGTTATTTCATTATAGTATTTAAAATACTTAACATCAAAAGATAAATCAAGTTGCACATTAGGAAATACTATACTTATTTAAAAAAAAAAGTCTATTATACAGACTGTGCACAATTTAAATACCCATTGCATGTTACAATTTGTTTTTACCTATTGTGCAAAATTTTGAATTTGTCAGGTAAGTCCCAATTATTTTAAAAAGTTACAAAATTTAAATATGAAATAAAAAAATATTTATTTACAGCTTTGAGTAAACCACCGGCACAGTTTGGCTGGTTTGCATCAGGTTACTGGCCGATCTATTCTCTATTTACCTCTGTGCAAAGTGAGCAATCAGTAGGTACCTGCCTACTTCAATCAGAAGACACTAAATTATTTCTTGGATATTCAACACTAAATTATTCCTTGGATATTAGTTATTTGGATCCTCAAAAGTTATATAAATATTAAAAATATACATAGAAGTGTTTTATATGTGCTGCACATATAAAAAACTTCAAATAGTGCTGTATGTAAGGAGTGATTGGCGCTTGTGGAATATACCAATCTTAGAGCTCAAACCATGCTGGACCACTTAACTGTCTCATGACTCCAAGGACATGTCTCACCCAACCAGAGAGTGCCTCAATGTGTTTATCAAAATTTAAATTGTGTACTACTTAATATATAACATGTACTCTTTTAAGTAATTCACTATTACACAGTTGCATGCTACATGTCAGAATATGAATTTTAGGGTGCAACCTAATATGCTTGCTTCCCTGGACTCAAAAAAATAATAAATTTTTAATCCCTGCACATGACCAACCTTTACAGACTGTCATATAACTTCTGAACCAGTCTAAAGAGCACTTTTTAGGCTCTGTTTGAATATATGCATTAGTGACACATTAATAGTGTCTTTAACATGTTTAATTAAATCATCTATGCCTGGCGTTTGTTATTTCGAAGGTCCAGGATAATGTTTCCTTCTTCTATGTGATCTGTGGGATTCATAAAGAAATAGTCTTTTGGTGTAAATTGAGATTTTAGTTAATTTGCCAATTCATTGATTATTTTTACAAGAATTTCATTTCCTGCCAGGCATTCACCAATCTTAGAAAAAAAATTAAATATGTATATGCATTATCGCGTGCTGAGCGAAAATCACATTAACAAATTATTAGAGCGCTATATTTTTTGTTCCAATTGGAAAAAGAAACCGCGTCCTCCGAATTCTCGCCGAATGGATTTGGCATCCGGCACGAAATCGGAAAACGGAGGTTCGATTCCCGTCAAAAAAAAAAAATATGCTCCAAAAATTTGCAAATAAGAAAAGTAACCATCACATGAATCCTTGAATTATCAGTGCCATTAAGTGGCTCCTTTTTGTCACTGTATATAGCATAAATGAGCATTGAGCAACATTTGCCAATGGCAGAGGAAACTGCAGCTGTAGCCACCCATCATATCCACTGCAATCCTCGACCCTCGGCGGCTGCCGCTGACTTGGCGGTATTAAGGGACTATGGCAGCAGTCATTGACTTTTGTACAGGAGCCAATAGCAAAAGTATCAAGAAAAAACGAAAGAGAAAAACATTTCACCACTTCGCTGTCTGTCTGTCCCTCTGCCCTTTTATATGTCACTGGTTCTTGTAAATAGAGATGGCTGTACCGATTTGGATGAAACTTGGAAGAAGGATATACAATAAAGATATTTGTATTTGTATAGGTTCCTAAATTAACACATAAGATACTTTTGATCATCATCATCACTTTTCATCATTGTCTCATCATTATCAACAATATCCGGAAAACATCATTCCCATGCTTGGCAGGTGTCTTGGTATTGTAGTGTTAGATGGCAGTTATTCAGTAGGTGCTGCTGCCCCTTTCTGGAATTTTTCCCTTCGTCACATCTTACGATTCCCAGAGGGAGATAGGGGGATGTTCGTCTAGCCTGGCACCCCATGTGTGGATGAGATTATCCGGATTTTCGATTATACGGACTATCCCTAGGTCCTAAGGGGCCGTCCATTAATCACGTGATGTTATTTTAGCATTTTTTAACCTCCTCTCCCCCGTTGGTGATACTTGGTGAGATTTAATAGAATAATATTATCTTTGAATACAGGTATAAAGTATAATCAAATTTTATTCTGAAATTAAGGACTGAGGTAAAGGTGTACGCGTGTATTCGGCGTCAAAATAACAGAATAATCGGCGACTAGCAAGCCGAACCGGGCGGTGGTTGCGGCGCGCGAGATCTTCATTCTTTACAGTTTAGAAATTGCGCGTTTGGCGAAAAAATAAATACACGTGATATCTTACCACACCCCTTGTGATATTTTGTGATTTTTGCTAAACCCCCTTACAAGCCTCACGTGGTTAGTGTACGGTCCTTAATGGGACGGGTAGGCTCTCGGTAGCTAGAGCAAAACAAGAATTGACCACAAAGAAAAGACTCGATTTTGTAAAAGAAGGGTCAGCTACATATAAATCCAAGTCCTACTGCATTTTAGGTACAGCTTCCGATTGGACGCTGTCGATGAATAAATATGACTACATATTTATACTATACTTTTACTCTTTCAGTATACTGAAGAAAATCCTTTTTGTGGAGTAGAGTATTGATTAAATCGAAAAGGGCTCATTAACGCTACTTTCTAGGTTGTTAGTCCCAGCCACATGATACTTAAGCTTCTTCTTCTGCAATGCATTGTGAATCCATGAAATTCTAAGTAATTCGACTCCGTATAATCAGGGTTCTACTGTGTGTACCCATCAGGTATTTTTCGTTTCAGTACAAGTTGGAAAAAGCAGCCACACACTAGAGGATCATACACATCAATTGGTGTTGGAGCCAGCCAAAGTGACATTGAAAGTATAGCCCAACCATTATTCAGAAATGTACATGATAAAAAGGTAATTATATTTCCTTATAAGTTTGACATAAACATATTGCGTGGGGTGATGTGGAATCGATAACTGAATGTGTTCCACTTATTTATCATAATAAAAAGCTTTATATTTAATTTTTACATACATAAAATCAGTATTAGCTAACTATTATCTAATCCTCCTCCTATTTGCACTGTCCGCCTATATATGTAGGATTATTATTCTGTAATATATATATATGCACTTAATCTTGCATCTTATCCCACCCTTATAACATAAAAGCTTCAAATAAATATGTATATAAAGTAGTGTATCTTTGATTTCGATCATCAAGTTTACAATGATCAAAACGAACAATCTTCCAAATTCAATTGGATTGATTTTGGAAGATTTACAATTTGGTGCTTAGAAATAATCGGAGGCGATTGGTCGCGTAAGTAATATAGTTGCACCGCACGAAACACTTTTTAAACCACGCCCGCCGCGGTATGGTTTGCATTCTGGTGTTTTTGAGCTTGACTTACAACTCTTTACATATTTATTCGTAACATAAAAGATATAATAAAATAATCCAATCGTCCTGAAATAGCAACCATCTAGACCCCTAATTTCGGACACATACCTGAAGAAATAAGAATATGTCTGATACACATTCCTTTCTATTACACGCATGGGACAAAGGTGAACTTATTTTAAGCATACGTTGGGCAAACCTATTTTAATGCAATGTATCCAGAAAGTAGTCGAAAGAATAAAACTATAATTATCTTGCCAACATAATGCACTATTATCTATCCATGGTGAGTGCAAAGGCTGTGGCTGAATTGTTTTATACCATAATAATATATTATATTTTTATTTATACCATTTTTCTTGGAACTGAACATCACAGTTCTCCTTGCACTGTTCACGAAAGTTTCTTTTTATTAATTATAAGCAATCATTTTAAGGCCTCGCTACATGCCTCTTTGACTAATATATCCACTGTCTCATTGCCTGCGCCACAAGCCTGCGTGAGATGGAATCTATTGTTAGATAACAGTTTTAAACCAAGATAACAGTTCCAAAATAGATTTTAATATTGCTTAGGCAATAAACAACTTAAATCCGGAATAATTTGCTAGGGTTTATCACTCAGTACTATTGTAGGCTCGTTTTGCTTTAATGAAAGGCTCAATACATTTATGGTGTTACGTAAATTTATACTATGTACCCAAAACCCACACAGTAGTAAGGTGCTAAATAAGTAACAGACCTCTTCGGCCACTTTCGTATTATGCATGCGTAGTCCTCGCTCGTCAGTGTTGTCGATCGTTCGTGTGCGATTTATGATGGATTAGCGATTAGTATATAATCTATGATAAGTAGATATGTCGGAAAATTTAAACAATGAATTCAAAGTACAAAGTGTGATAAGATGAGTAAAAAAATAAATTGTAATAGGTTTTAGAGTTACTTATTATAAGCATATTTTACTTTGATAACTACATTTAGTTATTATCTCCCGCGTACGATGAGATAATTATATAGGTGATTCTCTGAATGTACCTACACTGCAAATATTTTAATTAGGACGAAGACCCAAACAGCCAAGAGAATGTAACCTGCAAACATCGTTGCAATGCGGAACCCTAAATGAACTATGCCAGTTTTTTTTTAAATATGGGTAATTATGTACTTAGATAATATGAAGATTAATTATTTTACCTACTTATATTGTATTGAATGTACTTATTTTTTGAAGTAGGTACTTGTGCTAAGTTAATTATATCAATCTCATTCAACCCGCGCCCAATTTTTACTTCAGGCATAAAAGTCTTGTAAACCCCGGCCTGCGGCTCGAACTCACTATATCATAGCCTCTATTGAAACAATTAACTTCCCGCGTTTTTATTATCATTTATATACTTACTATTGTAGTAGGTAACACGCGCAAGTGGTAAAACGGTATTTGTTAAAACTCTTCGTGTGACATTTTTTTAATATAAAAGTTTGTAATAGTGAATTTCGAACCATAGAAACAGTCGGAAATATTCTTTAATTTCTAGTACTAATGATGATCACCTGCTCTACCTAATTCAGGAAACAAAAACAAAATCAAGGTTTTTCTTTAAATAATTATTATTTTAATACTTTAAAACTTATACAAGATGTATTAATTTCCTTATCATGTAACTATAACCTACAAAATCATACATAATAAAAAAAAACGCAGTACTAAAGTAATACTAATACTGCTACACGAATATATTTTGTATAAATTAATCACTATTAGATAAATTTAATATCAAAGTTCTCCCGTCGTCCTGAGGCCCGATTCTCTTAGCTATTGAACGGTGTTAACGCAACTTAATTGCATGAAAATTGTAGATTTTGACAGTGTCCGTAGTCTGCCCGCTATTTAGGTTCGATCGCAAGTCAGTCGCTTGCTATCAATAGTTTTTGACATATTTGGTATGCTGTAAGCTATTTTGTTACGATTGCGTTGCTACAGTGGCATGAAATATTTTGGAGGATTTTAGATAGAAAATTAGCATAATGATTTAAAAATATTTATTTAATGTATTGTTTGCTAGAAAACCACTGTATTGATGTTTTGAATGATGCGTGATTGATGTAAGTTTTCATTATTATTTCAGTAACAAAATTTGCAAGCCATAGCACAGCCATACGATAGCGACGCGATTGCTATACAACTGCGATTAGGAGCTAGAATTATTAGACTACCGAACTTGACATTAACAGCAGTTCGATCGCAGAAGCATCGCAGTAGTGTGGCGTTTGATCAATAGCTAAGAGAATTGAGGCCCTGGGCTCTAATTTACCTTCTAAAGAACTTCCATCTTACACTGCTATCCTCAAGAATCTGCCAAGCGTGGGGATTATGGCAAACTTATCATATTTTAGTTGAAAGTTCACAATTATTATTATCACGGACAATCTTCCAAGTTCAATTGTACTGGTAAATTGATTTGGCTCTTGGAAATGATCGCATCCGATTGGTCGCGTCAAGGTAATGTTGTTGCCGCACGCGCACGGTACACTTTTTAAAACACGCCCGCCGCGGTAAGGTTTTCGTTCTGCTGTTTTTAAGTTTGACTTACATTTCTTATAGATTTAATGGGATTTTTTTATATTAGGTATTATAGTTTAATAATTCACGTAATTGCGAATTTAATGGTTATTTTTTTTTATTTCAGCCTGTGTTGCTCTTTGCTGGAGAGCATACACATAGTCATTTTTACTCAACAGCACATGGAGCATACTTGACTGGCCAAGCTGCTGCACGTCGACTCGTTGCTGCTGAGGAGCCTGCAGAGGCTACTCTGAGTTGTCCTGGGTCCGCTGACTTGCATGCTTGGATACAGGGTATACAGCTAGAAGGGTAACATTTCACTACTTACATAGTGTTTATTGATTCGATAGTTAAATAAATAAAGAAGTTCGGATGGAGCTAAGAGCACGATATAAATGAAGCCAAAAAGCTCTTGTTATGATACTATCCCTTTCACGCTCCACGGGTTTACCATACTTTTGAAAGGGACAGTATGATTGAAACGTGTTTTTCTCTTTGTTTGTATCGTGCGCCATGTACCCATCATCTGATCTGCTTTATTTATCTGAGATATGATAACACTGAGGTTAAACTATGTTTATGTAAGCTTTATGTCCTTACACAAATTTTACATCGGCCAGAATCTTAGACCATATTCTTTGACACAATTTTGATGACAATTGCTAAACTCTTAAAAACTATGGTTTTATGAATATTTAATAGCTTTATCATTTTTATTACATTACATTGCATTGTATGCGATTTGGTTTTTAGGCAGATAATTAAATAAATTATTGTTTATGTATTTGAAAAGGAATTGTAAATTGTGTATTAAAATATTTATTATGAATTACCTGTTATGTAGTTGGACGAAAAAAAATCAAATTACCTTTATACATGACTTTATAAAATAAGTTATTAAATTTATTGACTCCAAAGAATGAAATATTCTAAAAATTGTTTTGTTGCAACTATTAGTTTAGTATTTATTTCCATTGATTACCTACTCTTAAAATAGGAAGGTACTTAAGAAAAAAATTACAGCTGTATTGTTTGAGGAATTTTCATTAGCTTGTTAGGTGGATTATTTTCTTCATACTGAATTTAAATGTTGTAAGTTTTATGTATGTTAAGTATTTCCTTCCATCTGCCATGATTAGGTACGTAGTAGAAAAAAGGTAATATTTATTTTTTTATATTGGCCCCTGATGTGAAGAATCTGGTTAAGGAAAGATAATACGAAAATGTGATAAAATTTTACTTCATTCTTGCCCATATAGTTAGATAATTTTCGTTATTTATTCCATTTGTGAATTGTTGACTATTAAGTATGACATGTACCACTGAAAACATCAACAAATATATACCTACCTACATCATCATGGTTATACGAGGTAAGCATGTGTGTTTATAATATATTAGGGGTTAAAGTATGAAATTGCTGATTAAGCCCAAAGTAATAACACCATGCTGAGACCACCAAACAGTTACCATTACTTTTTTATTGGTAAGCAAAGCTTTGCTTTAGGACACTGTTGCGGCGTTTGACCTGGGGTCAGCCATTGCATTTTTCACTTACGGTTATTGTAAAGAATCCACTTTTCATCACATTTCGAATCCAATATTCCTCATTTCTGTATCGATTCAACAAGGCAACACAAGTTTTAGCACGCGTTTTTATCTGTAGATCAGTCAAACAATGAGGCACCCATTTTTCATATATTTTTTTATTTTATTGTTTTGACGTATATGAGTCAATATTGTTGGTAAGGTAACGTTAAACCATACCGCTAATTCCAGGGTAGTTTGGCTCGGATTGGCTTACACCATCTCTTTCAATTCATTGTTATTCACCTGTGTGGGCGGTCTTCCACGTGGTTCGTTCTTCAAATCAAAGTCTCCATCACAAAAGCGTTTAAACCTAAATCGCACGGTGCGTTCATTAGCAGTCCGATAAACATTGATATTGCGAGCTGTTTCTGCCGCGTTAGTTCCGCGTCGGAACTCGTATTCAAAGATCACTCGATTTTTTTAAGTATCCATCATTTCTGGTCTAAGGTGAATAAAAAAAAAACTGAAAGTCGATAATCGAATGTTGCACATTTTTTAAAAGAAGAACCTCATAGGTACCATGTGAAAAAAGTTTCACTCAAAATCGGTTTATGTCAATTCGAAGTACATATTACAATAAAACGGCAATTTCATACTTTAACCCCTATTAATAAATACCTACAGTACCGTGGCGTTGTACTAAGGTCGCAGGTGGGTCAGTTACATTAAGAGACATTCATTTAAGACTAAATAAGTAGGCATTTTAATAATAATCCCATTATTTACAATTGAATTTCTAATGTGATGATATAAAAAGTATGTTATTTTTTTTTTGGAACTGCTTGTGCCCGGTTTCTGAGGTTCCTAGTTAACTACTCATTCGCTATTGATTTATCAAATATAGTAGTAATACTAATATAATAACTAGTATACGACTAATTTCTTAGTCGAACAATGAAATTAGTAACGAATGATATTTCGAAATCTGTTTTCATTCGCAGTCGCGCATCGCTAAGTAGTATATAGGATAAACTACCTATTTAAATTTATGTCTTCGTGAGTGAATTTCAGAATACTTTTAAAAAGGTTTATTTGTTATCTGTCTATTAAGTAGTTTATAAGCTGGCACTAGATGGGCCTTTTTACAACTTGCGCGAAAATTACACAATAAAAGAACTTATTTAAATAAGTTTTTAAAAACTGTAACATTTGTCGTGGTGAGTATATAAATGTGCTATTTATGATTAATGTATTTTTCAAAATACAAAAAAGTTATAGCATAAGAAAAAAAAAGTTCTAGTAGCTTCTGAATTTGTGTCTGCAATAATAATGACACCAAAAAAAAAAGCTTGGATACAACTTACAAGCTACATATACTTACATGATAATATAGAGTGAAATGATATTCAATCAAAACATTTTAGGAGGCAAGCATTTAATAAACACCAATCAACCAAGCTTATGATGTCAGATAAAACATCAAATAACTCACTGGCTAGTTATTCCTATTTTAAACTAAGTTTAACTTATAGGTTCAGAAATGCATTTCCACAAGTTATTTGAATCAATAGCGTATTAAAATAGACAAACTAAAGTTAAAAGAACCTCAAAAACCCAGCACTAGACTGCTAAGTGTATTAATTACAAATTTATGTGAATTTTTGTTTCTTAATTGTTTTAACTAGAAAGTTATTAATTACTGAATAATAAAGTATTAAGATTTATAAAGAATGTATGACAGTCACTTCACATGCTACTTTGGACCATGACATGGGGTGAATATGGAGGAAACAAACAGTGGTGTGCCCTAAAACTAAAACAAGATTTATTCAGTGGGTAACTGTTTCATATCAGACAATTTTATGTCGAGTAAATCACCAAAAAAGTTTAGTGAAGAATGGAATATATGGAAGTATGCTTAGCTGTTCTTAACCAATCAGAACATCCGTCGCGGTCATGGCTAGAATGGGTGACATTAGTACTGAGCGCTTCCGTGCTTCTGAGGGCATGTTAAGCCGTCGGTCCCGGTTATTGTCTTACGATGGCAGTCGTGTAAGCCTGAACAACATCTTCGACCACATCATCACTTACCATCAGGTGAAATAATGGTCAGACTAGCCTATCAGCTATTAATAAAACTACTGCGGGCTTTGTTAATGGCAAAATTGTATTGTAGAAATTCCATCGTTTTGTAGTTTATTATAGTAAAGCATTTCCATGATTTGTTATAGTTATTTAGTAGCTAGGTTGTGTATTATTCGATTTTCTAGTCAGTGCAATGAATTTTGTATCGCTTGAATAAATCATAAAAAAAAACATCTTATTTTTTATTGACTTATAAAGTCCCTCTTCTAATCTTTTCTATTACAGGTGTGATTATAAAGAAAAGATAAAAAAATATAGTTTTACTTCTTTATTTCTATAATGTATAAAATGAGTTTACAATGTGATAAAAAAGAAAGTCCCTTCTAAGCCCCATAAAATAAAAACTGAAAGATGTTAGTTCTTAATAAAAAATATTTAGTCCTATTCAAAAAACACACACATTTCAAGTATTTTATGGCCAAACTGAATCAGTCAATCACAGTAGCATAATATATTTTTATGTATAAAATTTTTGTTGATAACACATTATTATTATACCTCAAAAGTTAAAGCTTTTGTGTGGAATGTAAGTACAAATGTTAGTATAATTATTATTTATATAGCTCCTTAACTAAAAGACTAATATGTTGTATTTGTAAAACCTTGAAACTCTAAAACCAGTATAATGTATGTGACTCATATCATAATAAACTAGTAGTATATGTGTAGAGTACTAACCACCACTCTACCTATGCCTTCTACATCCCAATATTATGTAGTGAACATTTTAATGTTTTTATTCAAATCCACATATTATTGTAAACTCACATGAAATGATTCTTTTTAATTCACACTTTGTTGTGATATATAGTTTTATTTACATTTATTTTCAATTGATACACATTTAATTTTGGAAATGTTTTGGAATTACTCTTAATTTGACATACTTATTTTTAATTACTGGTAATATTTCATCACAATTGTTATACTATATAATCATCATATTGAATAAAAAAAATGCTTGTGTGGTTCTTAATGAATAAATAAAAAATACATTGATATGTAGATGGCATTAGAAAAGTCATAATATGATGAGTACTTACACTATATAGCAGCATTAGGGGCAAAATATTCAAACACTTGCTTATCCAACCCCTCATCTTTTCTACCAACTACTTGAACCCATGCACATGGTTAGTAAAGTGAATCTTCACATATTACATATAGGGTGTACTTTTCAGTACATTACATATAGGATGTACTTTACAGTACATTACATATAGGGTGTACTTAACTAGCAGAACACTAGCTAGTAGTATGCTAGTTCATTCTACTTCTCAACAAGATGGTGAAGGATGATTCATACATGACCCTGAGCATCTGGCAGGTAAAATAATTTTGCCTCCATGTTTACAACAAACACTAAGTCCTACTGCCATGTGTGGTACACACAGAAAAATATATATGTAGGTATCACAAATTATTGTACAAATATAAAAAAATCAACAGTATTTTAATAACATCATTGGTCATTACTATAAAATAGAAATGTTAACAAAATAACATATATAATACTTCAATTATTAACAAAGATTAATACATACACAACATTTTGAGTATTCTTTAAGCACCATTTTTGTCTATCCAATTCTACAAATAAATATGTAAAGAAGTGTAACTCATACAGTGCCCGCTTTGATTGCGAACTGAATAAGTTCACAATTAACAAAACACACACATTCAACTGGATTAGTTAATTGATTTACTGCTTGGAAATGATCGCATGCGATTGGTAGTGACAAGGTTATATTGTGGCACTGCACGATATATTTTTAAACCACACCTACCATGGTAATGTTCGCATTCTGCATTTTGTAGTTTTACTTATTATTTCTTTGTTATTGGCTTCTGTGGTTTAATGTTACCACAATTCTGCCAATGTCCTTTCATTCTAGTTTCATAAGTCACATGGAGTTTTTACTTTAATTTAGAATATGATCGGGATTTAGAATGAAGATAGATAGCTTTACTTACATTTCTTTACATATTTATCTGTCAATCAAATTAGTAATATTAACGAACTACATGAAGTTCCACTGTCGAATTTTTTTTGTTAGTAATAGACAGCAACTGATTTTCTACATCATATGACAACTCCTGCCAAACACATTTACCAATTAATGGGACTTCCTCCAAAGGTGGCCTGAAAGCTACCAATAAAGTTAAGCAGCAGCCATCTGTTGTTGGATCATGTTCGACATTTAGAAGTCCCAAAGGTCGATGCTGGCCCACATCTGCACCAAACATCTCCACCATAAACCTCCGCAATGTAGAGTGCACACTCTTAGCAGGATTTATTTCACATGTTGGAAAATGTAAAGTTGACTTTTCACTTAACAAAACATGTAACTTATTTGTACTTCTCTTTTTTATTACAATTATCAATCTCATCAAATCTTTTATGTGAGGAGTGGGTGCTGGCAGGATATCACTGTGCCAAGATCCACTGGATTGACTCTGTTTGTATAATTGTGCCTTTTCAATGAGATGCAGTATATCATTGGATCTCAAGGAAATTTCTTGTAAACTGGCTATCCATTTTGCTTGCAAGGATTCTTTGTCTGCTTTAGCTGGCGTTTTCAACTCACCACCAACTATATGAGCTGTCAAAACAAATCTGTACCACATACCGCCGGCAGTTTCCACAACTAGTAAAGTATTAGGTTCGCATTCCAAACCGGTTTCCTCTAATACTTCTCTGACGGCAGCTTGTACAATAGTTTCGCCCTTTTCCATTCGCCCCGCGGGCAAATACCACTTTCCAGCGCAACTTTCCTTCGCCTCTTGCATCATAAGCACTTCGTTAGACTCATTTATAATCACACAAGCTACGACGTAAGTGACGTTGCTCCCAAGTACCGGTTTAAAGTTTGAAGGAGTTGTCGGAGTGATACCTTGAGACTCCGCAACCGAATTCTGATCAGCAATAGTAAAGTCGCAAAACTCGTGCTCTTCTCCGTCGAGGCCTAATCCGTCCAGCAGTCGAGCTAAATTGCAATCGATTTGGCGCGCCATGCTTACCATAAGTTGTTTGTACAAAAATAAACTTTCTCATGTACAGCAATTAGTATAAACAGAACCAATGAATTATGGCAGATTTCTATGAGTTTTTGACACGTTATTTGATTTGGGTATAAGCAAAGCTTAGCAACGCGAAGATTTTTTATATTTATTAACACAGACAACGCCCTCAGAAAATAATAATATGTACAGTAAAGTACAACGCCTTTGGACAACGCGACGAATTTAAAATATACTAATAGGTACTCTCTGCTCTGACAAACTTTATTCATTTCTCTGAGTAGGTTAAACTGTAAACAGTTATTTACAACAGGGTTGCCAACCTTTGAATTTTTTTCCTCGTAGAAGCAGATTAAAATCTCGTATATTAGCTTTCGAACCTCGTACATACTCATATTACCTATGTGAAAAATGTGATTGAATAAAGAAAAAAGCATTTAAAAGACGTTTTACACAGATAATGCTTCTTTTGAAAGTTTGTAACAAATAAAACATTACTATTAAAAAAAAAACGTCTTCATTGTCTATGTATAACAACAATAGTACATTGTACATCGAGGGGAGAAAGCGATCTATTTCTGTACGAGAGTTTGTTTAAGCCCGACGCGTAGCGGAGGGCTTAAAGGCAACTCGAGAACAGAAATAGAACTTTCTCCCGAGTGATACATAGTGCTTTATACTACACCTACAAGGAAAATAAAATCATTATATGTTTTCTCGTACTTACCTCGTGACTTCTCAGACGGTAAGTTCTTAATGACTTCTTGAGCTGAATTTCTTATTTCTGGTGGCGTCATCATTATAAAATCGTCACTTTCACTATCAGATGACATTTTGGAAAATTATTTAGTATAATTAAAAGCGTTCTAAAAAGGTAAACAAAGAAATGTCAATATATGTCATTGTCAAACTGACTGGTCAGGGGTATTCTATATTTTTTCTTCAAAATATTTTTACGTAATCCATAACGGCGCTCCCTGCTGCTAAGTTTCACACATTTTTATTAAATTGAAATAATTCCACACCTATATACCGTATATATATATATATATATGTTTACCTTAGTCGCCTCTTAAGACACCCACGGGTAGAAACGGGGGTGACATTATAACCCAGCATCCCATAGGACGTTGGGCCACAAAAATAGAGGAAAGCAGCACCTTCTAGAGAACTGACAAATTCTACTGCGATCCTGAAGACGCTTGCCAAGCGTGGGGATTATAGCAAATTCCCCCATTGGAACCTTGTTCAACGGTGGAAGTTTCAGATTTGATTGTGTGACTTGTGCTTGAGGAGGTATATATTTTCTTATTTAGGTGTTCGAGCCTTCGCTTGAACCACTATGAGATTACTCTTTCAATATTCGTCATCTACATCTGCTATCCTTGTCTATCATCGTGTGTTTTACTGGCAACCCTATCTATGTCTGTCCTTGTCTAAGGAAAGGTGGAAGCTATGAGGCGGCGCCCGGCGGCCATTTGCTTCAGTACGCTTTTAATATTCGTCCAGCGAACACGTGCATCGTGCGCCGAAGAAAAATAATAATAGCTCGGATCAAGAAAATTGTCTTACAAGTAAGCATATACACTTTCCGCTCGGCGCCCAGGGCCCAGCGACGACTCGAGTTATCATTCTACTATGATCTCGACAAGACTAGAATTATTAGTCTATAATAAAATGCAAAGTCACGTCGACTCACTTCGAATCGTCGTGTCAGACAAAACGATGCGACGCCTCAAATGTCGCATCAAGATAAAGCGTCGCATCAGTTTTTATTCTGGATGACGCTTCAATTTATACGACGTGTCAACTTCTGAGTCGACGTATTGATCGAAGCGACAACATCTTTGTATACTGAACTGTTTCAGTATTTGCATCTATTTGTTGCAGATATGCCTGAACTAACAACCATGGGCGAGCTGGCAGCTGGACCATGTCCAGAGGATGAAGCAACTTCATTTAAAGCGATCGTAGCTTCGGTGGATAAAAATTTCCCTGACGGATGGCGGGACTGGCCGATTTATAATTACTCACTGCAGGATCTGTTCGAAAGAAATCATGTGCCGCACGCAGTAGAGATTAAACTCAGATTCGCTATTCCCACAACGGATATGATAAGAGCTTTCGACGATTCGGCATCGTCTCTATAAGAACGAGCTAACAGGGCTATTAGAGCAACGATCATCAGATGGCCATTGGGAAGGGCACTGCTATACTCACCCCATAGCTTGATGGAGAAGGTACACGCACCGTGCTACAATGCGTTTATGTCCACTGTAGCAGCTGGGGAAGTGTTTAAAAGCAAAAAACTTGGCTCTAGCGAAAAGGAAGCCGGTAACCCAAAGCAACCGCTTGCGACGCCACGAGTAGAACAAGCTTCTTCGGCACCGCCAGTACAGGGGAGCAGTGAACACTTGCTAGCACATGCATTAAGCCAGCAAATGGCACTTTTCAATAAATGTTAGCGATGCAGTCGGAACAAAATGAGACTGTCAAACTAATTCTACAGCATCAGTCAGTTACCTGCCCAGTTCAGGACGAGCTTGACAGATCAATCGAATCTGTTCCAGACAGTACCGACGACTCTGACGAAAAGGGGGAAACAGGTGCATCGCAGGAAGAAATCTTGCGGAAGAAAATCGCCAATGCCCAACGACAGCTCGCTGCACTTCAAAACGAAGTTTCCGATGACGAACCTGCAATTGATTTTGCTCCCATTACCGTGAAACAAGATCCAAAGATATCCAAAGCTGATTCAGAGGCGTTGAAACACGCCATGAACTGCCAGAAGTTCAGAGATTCCGAATGGCGTAGTGTAAGATACGCGGAAACTCAAAAACAATTCCAAGCTTCACCTGCATTTTGTGCGTTGAAACCTAATAACCTACTAGCTAGTGTTACCCCACATTGGAAATCGAACGAGATACTTGAGAAGTTTGATCTCACATTGGGTGCAATCTCAAATGGTCTTTTTCAACAAAGGATGATTATCCAAAGGCTGCTAGAAAGCCGCCCTAAGGAAATGCGGAAAAAGGTCGGCAATGACTTCATAAAAGCTGATTCTCAATTTAGAAAATCATCAGATGCTCTTATCCAATACGTCTGTGGAAGACGAGCAGAAATCATAGAGCAACGCAGAGATATTTACAAACCGCAAAACAAGAGCTTACGAAATATTCTGCACGAGATTCCACCCTCTGAAACGCATCTGTTTGAAGAAAAGGAATTCACAGAAGCAGTAAAAGAGCAAGGGGGCATGTATAAATTTTTTCCTGCTAAAAAGAAGCTACACGCAACGACCAATATCCAAGCGACCAGCGCAAAATTTGGACACCCCGGGCGACAACAACAAACCCGTGACCGTAAAACGGCAAGCACTAGTCGGCCCTACAGTCACGTCAGTCAGACATACAAAAGAAAATATCCCTTCGAGAGGACTCCAAGATATATCAATAACACAGCACAAAAACAATACACCAGCAACGTCCCCTCAGGAAAAAAAGGAGGGGGGAGAGGCCAGAAATGACTGCTTCACGGCGGGGTGCCTCGCAAACTTCACAAATCATTGGCACGGGGCACCAGAATCAATTTTAAAAATCATAAGCGAATACAGAATACCCTTCAGAAGATCGCCTCCCTGTACTGTATTTTCGGAAGCAAATGTCCGGAGATTTCAAACAAGACAATCCTCCGAGATGTCAGCAGCAATAACAAGTCTGTTAAACTTAAACGCTCTGCAAGAGAGCTCACATCAAACAGGGTTTCTCTCAACAATGTTTTTGAGAAAGAAAACGAACGGGGAGAATCGCCCTATCCTAAACCTCAAGAGTCTAAACGAGTATGTATATTCCCCCCCGTTTCGTTTAATCAATCAGCAACAAATTCCCTCACACCTAAAAATAGGAGATCATATGATGAAAATAGATATTTCTCACGCATATTTTCACGTTCCCATCATGCAAAGCCATCGACGCTTCCTTTCGCTATCTTACCAGGGTCGAACTTACAAAATGACATGTCTTCCATTCGGACTGGCATCAGCCCCATCAGCATTCGCGAAAATCACGAATTGGGTAGCGCAACAATTGCGACAGGAAAATATGAGAGTGCTAGTATATCTAGATGATTTTTATTTCATTCACGAAAACGCTGTGACCTTAGAAAATCAAGTGATGCATGCAGCGAGATTTCTGACGAGCCTAGGATGGCAAGTGAATTTGACAAAGTCATCTTGTATAGCATCAACCAGGATAGAATATCTGGGCATTATTTGGGATACGAAAGAAAATGCCAAGAGTCTACCGGAGACCAAAGTCCTGCAAATAAAAAGTTGCATCCAAGCTCTCATAAAGAGGAAGTGCTGGAGCTGGCGCGACGCGAAAGTGCTTTTAGGGAGACTAAACTTCGCTTCCCTGGTAGTACCTCTAGGCAGGCTTCACTGTCGTGTGATACAAAAAGCATCGATACGTCTCCCATGCAAACAACCCCTTCGCAAGTCTACCATACCGGAAGCAGTGCACGAAGAACTGAATTGGTGGTTAGGGAACAGTTACAAAAGCACCCAAATTCATCACAAGAATCCGACAATATTCATAGCCACGGATGCTGCGGAGGATGGCTGGGGAGCTATAGTAAACAGTCAGTTGCTGTGGGGCCAGTGGACTCCCACTCAGCGCAAGTGGCACAGCAATTTGAAGGAACTTTGGACTGTATTCGAAGTTCTTTATCAGCTGGGCCGCAAAGTATCAAACAAAACTGTCATGCTACAATCGGACAATCGAACATCAGTAGCATACATCAACAAACAGGGTGACACGAAGTCCACACTACTGCTGAGAGCCACTACAAAAATCCTTCTGCATTGCGAGAAAACGAACTGTTGGCTGATTGCCCGACACATACCCGGTGTATACAATGGAATAGCAGACAGCTTATCGAGGAACAAGTCTCTCCCCGAATGGCACTTGAACCATCGAATACTGTCCGTGATATTTCGGAAATACGGCAAACCCCAGATAGATCTGTTTGCGTCCGAGAAATCTGCAGTAGTCCCAACATATGCAAGCGAAAACGCTGCGGATCCCCAAAGTCATTTCACAGACGCGTTCAGCCGGAAGTGGGAATACAATCTGGGATGGATATTTCCACCTCCGACTATAATACCACGTGTACTACGGCATCTAGAAACATCGAAGGGGCGATACCTAATCGTAGCCTCGATGTGGGAGAGAGCCTTTTGGAAACCAGAACTTCAACAGCGTGCGGAGGGACAACCTTTCGAGATCCCGGAACTTCGAAAGAACCTCATCGACCTCAGCACAAACTTACCACCACCAGGAGTAGATTAGCTGAGATTGGGAGTTTGGTTGGTTCGGGCTGGACCAGACACATAGAAAGCTGGTCCGTTAACGAAATAAAACTGTTCGAAGCGTCTTGGAGGCAATCCACTCTAAAAACCTACAAACCAATTTGGCAAAGATGGTGTCAATGGTCACTAGAAAACAACATCCAGAGGGACAATCCTGAACCAAAAGATTTGGCTAAATACCTATGCTATCTTTACACAGAAGTAAAATTAGCACCTAGGCCCATAGCATTGCACAAATCAGTCGTTGCTAACTTTAGCAACCCCCTCCGAACACAGGAACTCAGCTCACAGCCACTCGTAAAACGAGTAATTAAAGGCGCCTTCGCTGAGAACCCACCAACAAAGAAAGCCATATCATGGAATATGGAAGACCTCTTATTATTGCTGAAGACGTATAAATTTGAGAAGGAAAGTCTCTACGCAGTTTCTCGACACACGTGTACACTGCTTCTTCTAGCTTCTGGCAGAAGGGTCCACGATCTTACTTTATTAAGCCTAGAAAATGACGCTTACGAAGACAATGATTCAAATGGACAATGGTCCTAAACAGACTCCCATTGCTATAGACAATCTGGATGGCAGATAAGGAAGGGACAAAACACACTCGATAAGCGGCTTGACCTAGTTTTTTGGATTAAAAAAGTAGTTAGTGTTTCTTCTGAGTCGTAAGCCGCATCAGTTGAAAAATCTTTTAATTACGACCAGAGGTAAAGCAAAAAATTCATCCCGCTCGGTTATTGCAGGCTGGATCAAAACCTTGTTTAAGGAAGCTGGTATTTCCGCATCAGCAGGCACTTTCAGAGCAGCAGTTGCCTCTCATAACTGGATCAACAACCAGAACATTGATGAGATATTAAAAAGAGGGAATGGGCTATCAAGAAACACATTCTTTAATCATTACTTTAGGGAAATTAAAGGCGATTCAAGACCCAACAACACAAATGTACTAAGTGCACAATTTTCTCCAATTACTTAATTATTAACAATGAAACATAATTGGTCAGATTTAATATCATTTTGTTGATTATCATAATTATTCAGATTAAAATATATTTTCAAGTCTAGATTCTTGGTTATTTCACAATAATTTTACTTTAAGCTCACAGTACGCTTTTCTTGAGGCAGCGCCGGCAGATAATAAACACGTCTCATAGTGGTTCAAGCGAAGGCTCGAACACCTAAATAGAACCGTTTTCCCCCCGAAGGGTAGAAAACGGATATTTAGGTTTCAGCCGAAGCTTGAACCACACATTTTAATAGCCTTGCCGGCTTAAGGTACTGAAGCAAATGGCCGCCGGGCGCCGCCTCATAGCTTCCACCTTTCCTTAGACAAGGACAGACATAGATAGGGTTGCCAGTAAAACACACGATGATAGACAAGGATAGCAGATGTAGATGACGAATATTGAAAGAGTAATCTCATAGTGGTTCAAGCTTCGGCTGAAACCTAAATATCCGTTTTCTACCCTTCGGGGGGAAAACGGTTCTATTTTGGTGAGAACGTACAAAAGTATTGAAATAATGAATAGATTCAGGCGTTACTTTGCGGAAATCCATTTTTAATAATAACAAATACTTTTAAAATATTTTAAGAAAACATCAAATTAATATTTTAATAAAACACTTAAAAAATATAAAAATATATCTAGTGACAATTCCGCTTAATTTTCCTGCTAAGCCGACGTGACGTCACAAACGCCACGCAGCCAAACCGGAAGAATTTTCGACGCGTTTCGCTTCTACACGAAGCATCCTCAGGAGGTCTTGACTCTTCGAGCGCACGATCGAGAATGAGCGGCCGGCGGCTTGGCACGCCTTTAAATAGACGGGCTGAGTTAGCACGCCTTTGTCTAGACTCGAGCGTGAGTCACCGCTCTTTGTTGTAGCTAACAATTGGTGAGTAATACGTATTTAAAGTGACAATGACATCATAATGGTCATAAATTGATAACAAAAAATAATTTTGAATTGTTTATATTATGTAATGTTATTTAGAATATGAAAAATATCGTAAAAAATATAACAAAATTACTTCCTAAAACAAATACATATTTAACTATTTTGTAGTGGCAAATTATCACTAAAAATACGCAACAGTGGTGATGAAACCAATTGCGTCTGTTCATTCAACAGTGCAACGCCTGTACTATGTTTTAATATTAGGTCCTTACATATGAAATTGGCGTTTTGTATGGGAGGAACAAAAAGTCGAATATTTTTTAATATAATATATTTAATTAATCAAAGTATGAACCATTATTTTCTATGCACTTTTGCCATCTCATAGGTAGTTCATTGATCCCTTTACTAAAAAAACCAGTCGGACGGGAATCAATAAAATCTTTGAAGGCGATTTGGACTGCCCCATCGGAGTTGAATTTTTTCCCTTGCAAGAAGTTATCCAAATTTCGAAAAAAATGGTAATCTGTTGGAGCAAGGTCCGGGGAGTACGGAGGATGTCTTAGACTTTCCAATTGAAGCTCTTCTAATTTAGTAGCCGTCTGTAGCGCAGTGTGTGGTCTAGCGTTGTCGTGAAGCAGCAGTGGCGTGGAGCGATTGACCAGCCTAGGTTGTTTAGCCGCTAGCTTTTCCATCATGGTTTGCAATTCCTGACAATAGACATCAGCCGTAATAGTCTGGCCAGATTTGAAAAAACTGTAATGAACAATACCGGCACTAGTCCACCAAACGCTTACAAGTAACTTTTTTGGGGTTAATTTTCGCTTGGGGCAGGATTTGGCTGGCTGGCCAGGATCTAACCATTGCGCTGAGCGCTTCCGATTATCGTAAAGAACCCATTTTTCATCACAGGTAATGATTCGGTTTAAAATACCTTCATTATTGTGCCGGTTTAGTAATGTAACGCAGCAGTCGACGCGCGTTTGCCGGTTTGTTTCAGTCAATTCGTGAGGTACCCACCTTTCAAGCTTTTTAATCTTCCCAATTTGCTTCAAGTGAATTAAAACAGTTTTATCACTAACATCGCAGCCTGCAGCTAACTCGGACGTGGTTTGCGATGGATCCGCTTCCACAATAGCCTTCAACTCTCCATTATCAACTTGAGTCTCAGGCCGTCCACGGGGCTTGTTCTGCAGGTCGAAATTTCCAGAACGAAAACGTTGGAACCAAAAACGAACTGTGTTTTCTTTTGCAACACGACCGCCATACACATCATTCACCCTTCGAGTTGTTTCCGCAGCACTAGTGCCACGGCGGAACTCGTACTCGTAAATAATGCGATATTTAAGGTTTTCCATTTTGTAAAATGAGTGACGCAAACAGAAAAAAACAGAAGAAAAAAAACAAATGAATGACGATCATCGAAGCACAAATACATGAGTCTATAGCTGTACAAATTTGAATTTGGAATTCCTTACCAAAGAGGAGAAATTCGTGATTAAAGTGGCCAGTACGAAAAACGCCAATTTCATATGTAAGGACCTAATATTTCTAACTGTTCCAATACACACAATCGAAATCCCTTATCACAACAATGTAAAATCTTAATGGTATTACTATCAAGGAGTTGATGACTGCTTTCAATTAAATGTTTTGCAAAGTGAGACTGTTCGGGATGGTCGTTCCTATACGCGGATTTGTGTTCTTTATATCTAATATCAAAATTACGGCCGGTTTGACCAATATAAACACTGTTACATTCGTCACAAGTAAGTTTGTAAACACCGGATTTTTTATTGTTTTCTAAACGATCTTTTCCGTTACATAAATGGCGTAAATTTTGGTTTGTTCGAAAAGCTACATGGACGTTATTTTTCTTAAATATATTGGATTGGATTGTTTATTGTAGCAACAATTAGTTGATCGATTAATTCATAATAAACAACGTAATAGAGCTATGTCACTCCTATATTCTTGCCCTACTGATAGAAATATCAAGTACGTAGGTAGCATTACATATATGGGTCCAATCTCTCAAAAAATTTCCAATATATTTAAGAAAAATAACGTCCATGTAGCTTTTCGAACAAACCAAAATTTACGCCATTTATGTAACGGAAAAGATCGTTTAGAAAACAATAAAAAATCCGGTGTTTACAAACTTACTTGTGACGAATGTAACAGTGTTTATATTGGTCAAACCGGCCGTAATTTTGATATTAGATATAAAGAACACAAATCCGCGTATAGGAACGACCATCCCGAACAGTCTCACTTTGCAAAACATTTAATTGAAAGCAGTCATCAACTCCTTGATAGTAATACCTTTAAGATTTTACATTGTTGTGATAAGGGATTTCGATTGTGTGTATTGGAACAGTTAGAAATATTAAAACATAGTACAGGCGTTGCACTGTTGAATGAACAGACGCAATTGGTTTCATCACCACTGTTGCGTATTTTTAGTGATAATTTGCCACTACAAAATAGTTAAATATGTATTTGTTTTAGGAAGTAATTTTGTTATATTTTTTACGATATTTTTCATATTCTAAAACACATTACATAATATAAACAATTCAAAATTATTTTTTGTTATCAATTTATGACCATTATGATGTCATTGTCACTTTAAATACGTATTACTCACCAATTGTTAGCTACAACAAAGAGCGGTGACTTACGCTCGAGTCTAGACAAAGGCGTGCTAACTCAGCCCGTCTATTTAAAGGCGTGCCGAGCCGCCGGCCGCTCTTCTCATCCGACCCATGGTTTAAACCCCCCCGTCGCCGACCACGGCAGGTATTGGACGACCCGGATGACCCCATCGCAGCCATTACGTTGGCAGCTTTAGCGTTGTCCGCAAGTCGTCCTGGTAACATCCCCAGGTGTGCGGTAATCAGAGGTTACACAATCAAACACCGAGCTCGCCGGCGAGCTCGAGGCAAAAATAAAATCCCGATTAGTGTCTCTCCAAATAGTCACAGAGTAATATTCAATAGGGCCCATTCTTAACGGTACAACACTGCAGTTGTACCGGGGCATTTAGTTCCGATTCCCCCTTTGTCTCTCGGCAGCGAGACAAGCCGAGGTCCGAACCACAGTGGTGCCCTTGAGCTCGCTGTCACCCCTCCCGATAGTAGCGTGGCGTTTTCGGCGCCCGCAGGAGACGGAGGTATAAGGCGCTTTTCGCCTTATACGCCCGTCTCAGAAGAAGTGCCCTCCTGGGCTATAAGAGGGCCTCCCCTCGCCCAAAGTCCGGTGGAGCTGTACGTCCGCTTAGCGGTAGTCAGCATCTATGTCCTCTTAGCAGGAAAATTAAGCGGAATTGTCACTAGATATATTTTTATATTTTTTAAGTGTTTTATTAAAATATTAATTTGATGTTTTCTTAAAATATTTTAAAAGTATTTGTTATTATTACAAAAGTATTAATAACCTTTACTAAATTATACTGATGAATTTTGCTGTCTTGAATAAATGTTGTACAATCTGCCGTACCTATAGCGTGAAAAGTGATCTTGGCGAAGTGAACTCACCGCTTCCCCTATTTTTGCGGAATATCCTTCTGACTGAAACTGACGATATTGCCAACATGTCCGCGGTTTTTTTAGGACACTTGAAGCAGTGATGGCTAAGTGGTATTGGCTATGGAATGCCGCGCAGCAGGTCCATGGTTCTAATCCTACCGCGAGCTTGAGCTTCACCGCAGATTGGTAGGGAATTTTGCGAATGTCCACCTGGCTAGCGACCACCCTCAAGTAGAAAATCTGTCACTAAGCACCTAACGGTGTGTTCCGGCAGCAGTCTTTGAGAGCCAGAGAAATAACAGGCACATGAGACTGTATAGACAGAGGTTAGTCCGCTTAACATCAGGTGGGCCTCGAGCTGATCTGTCACAGTGACATGAAAAAAGAGCAATACTCGTCTTTTGGCCACGCTATAGATTTGTGTTTATACGCCTTCATCTCCATCAACTATTCGGAAGCACTCTTAAATTTGCGAACACGTTTCTTAACAGGAGATACCTTTCGTTGTTAAAGAGCCCGGTTAGAGCTCTTGCTGGGAGCCTCCATATTACGAAAATAAATAATTCGTAACAATAAACAAAAAATGTACACAACTCTCTAAAAATAACTATAAACGATAAGAACAATAATAAATAACAAGGAAATTCGCAATAACAAGAAAAATTATCGGAGAGAAACACATTCGAATCTAAATAAGATTCACGAATAAGCAAAAATGGCGTCAGCTGGAAAATGTCGACGATCCCGCCAGTGTGGCAATTAAAAACAAAAAAATCTTACACTATTTTTTTCAGGCTTGAATATATGCGTAAATATGTACGCGCATCAAAAAGTGTTTTATTAGTGATTACTTCAGTAATCAATTATTGCTTAAAATATTATTTATATGTTAAATGCTTCATCGGTTTCCAAAATTAGTATAATTACTATGTACATGTCATTTTTTTGCACGGTTAACCAGTTCTTTGTTTACATTTTTGATCTCGAATAAAAACCAGAGTATAGTACTCTGTGTCCAGAACTACTTTAACATCGTAAAGTTGGTAACGGAACGTACCTCCCTGCGATTCACTGGGCGAAGGCTCGTGTAAACATATGTCTACTCTTTCCAATAACCTATTACGAATAAGTCCATCTCTTTCTCGTGACCTTTGAGTTTGCGGAATCTATCGCTTTGTTTACTTCGATTCAGTTCAGCCATTCGAGGGGCAAATTGTTTTTGTTATTGTGGGCAAGGATATTTTTAATTTACTTTGATCAATTAATTGGTTGCTCTTAAAATTATCTTTCGCAAATGTGTAGGTACGTGAAGTGTGACTTGAAGTGAACAAATCCGTGATATCTTCATAACTACTTGAAATATCTGATATCGAAAGTCATTGTGATGTGAATTATTCAAACGCTTAAAGATTTTATATTGATATTGTGATTTCGCAAGTTATGTAATCAAGGGACGTGCTATAGAACAAGTTTCAATTATTAACTTTATGGGTGACTTGTTTGTTTATGTAGATAATGTAAATAAACATAACATTATACGACACGTGGGTATCGCTGTGAATTAATCGATAGTGCGCAAGGCGCGTGCGCCCAGTCTCTATCAACAAGACTATTATACGTCAAGGTCAGCCATCACAAACACGTGCAATGTCGGATTCTATTTACACGCATGACTTTCTTCTCGAGCCAGGCGTCGAGATAAAACAGGAGTCGCCTTTTGAGCTCAATACCATGTCTGCGTCCGTGCCAATTCCACAGCGGCGTGCTGATTCTGATTTCAATGCCGAGCTGGACCTGTGCCTTCAGGACTCCTTAGGGGGCTCCTTCCACAACACAACCACCATGCCATTTGGAAAAATTGGCTTTGACAATGATAACACCTCCAAAATGGATACATTTAAAATGGATGATGATGATATATTCCAAGTTGATAAAGCAGATTTAATAATGGGGCCTACTCTTGCAGAATTAAATGCTAACCCAGACACATTACTAGATGATTTAAATTTTGATGATCTTCTGCTGCCTGAAGAGAATGGTTACTGTATCCAGATAGGTGGAGCAATGAGTGGCTCGCGTCACAATCCAAACACTCTTTATGATAATACTGTGCCATTAGAGAGCCCACACAGCCCTTATGGACGTACACAACTAGCATTTTCCCCAGCCAGTCAGCAAAGCTCAGCTTCTTCAAGTTTTGCTCAACCTGTGCCTCAGATGCCAGAGCTATTACTTCGCATGGATGGTTACAGTGGGGAGATAGCATTAGGTCAATCGGTTCCTGCATCCACAATCCTGCCACCATTCCAACCTGTTGTAAAATCTCAACCTGCACAACTATCATCATCAGCCCCAACTCACTTGACCTTGGAACAGGTAAATTAAAATACAGGTATTTCTTTATTTTGATATTATAATTCCTTCTAAGTATGGTACACATATGTTTGAGTTATGAAATAATATTAAACTATGTTTTTAAGGTTTTATAATTCCTTATTTATAAAACTCTGGTAAGTAATGTATTACTAAACAATACTTAAATCATGTTTAATATTTCTTACTTATAAACTCAACACTTATTAAGTCAATTCAAGTCAAGCTTAGTAATAGATTGAGGTCAAACATATTTTAAACTGATAACATTTCAAACAATCACCCAAGTGCGATTCGGACTCTGGCACAAAGGAGTCAGTACCATTATCTATACAGCATTAGACAATAACTTTCCATTATCTATAAAAATTTACTTCTGAAACAAAAAAATTGTGCTCATATAATTTGTAAATGTGATTTTGCTTTCACTCAGTATGCAATAGTGCTTGTAATCATAATATGTATTTAGAAATATAGCGGATAGCGCCATCATTGCCACAGTTAAGTGTTTGAAAAAGCACTTGAAGATGAATGTGCACTGTCCCCTATGATGGTTGGTGTATTCCGTTCCGATCCCACGAAGAGATACCACATGGTATCAGTTTTATTTTCTATTAAGTTTTTATTCCGTTCTGATCCCACTTATAATTTAGAGTGGGATCCATTTATTTTTAATTATTTTACTATTCCGTTCTGATCCCACCTACTCTTTAATATATTTAGGCACTTAATCAAGTACGGTTTGCAAGATAAATTTACGATTTCACCATACATAATATTTTGTAACTAATTTTCAAAGTACCAGGAGGGCAGAAGTTTTAAGAAGTCATATATACTACTGTGTATATATGCTAGAAAACAAATTTATAATAAAGCTTGCTCTCATGGTTCTTAACTAGTTACTTAGCTAACAAACCTATAAAAAAAATCAAATGCTCAAAGCAAATGTTCCAGAATGACAGCCAGAAAAATATATAATCAGACTTTGAAATAGCAGCTAGGAATGCTATATCCAAGGTTTTACATCAGTTCAAGTAAAAGGATGTCACTTCAATTTCTCTCAGAGTGTGTGGAAGAAAGAAATGTCACTAAATTTAACAAAAGAGAAAGACACACGGAGGTATGTTGTACTGTCAGCTTTATTGCCATTACTACTGCTCATTATTTAGAAGAGATGCAAACTTAAACTTATTGCGTAATAACCAATGTAACCTAGTCCACAATTACTGAAGCGTAAGGTTTCAAAATAAATTTTCAGAAATAAACGGATTTGCCATGTTACACATCAACTGAAAATTGTGAAATCACAGTAAATGTTAAGATAGTTTAAATTTTATTGTTAAGTTATTGATATTATAATTATATTCATTACTTTTTGTTAAACTTAATAGTCGTTTGGTTTGTAAATTTTAATTATTTTTTTATTTATTGTTGACTTTTGTATTATTTTATGGATATACTATGTTTTTATTATATATATATATATATAATATTTATGTATTTGATTCCAAATGTTATTATAAATGTTTATTTATTAACTTAAATGTTATCGCGTAAGCCTTTAAATTTTTTAAATAATTATTAGTTGTGTAACATGATGTATAACTGACTTCTAATTCTACTACATTTTATAAAACTGTATGACTTGTGATCATGAATTTTTATACAATAATGCTTACATATTTAAAAAATAAGGATATAGCAATGTCATTATTAAGGTATATAATATGTATTAACTATGGCAGTATCGATACTAGGTATAGAAATAGAAAATATTTACTTCAATTGAATTAAAATATACATAAAAATATTTTTGGGGAAAGACAACTTCATGGCGTTAGCAGATAACTATTAAGAAAATTGCAGTAGAACAGGTAACAACTTCTGTCAACTTGTTTGTGGTAAAACTGTAAAAAAATTAATCCAAAGTATTAATACTGAAATTAATTTGGTGACTGTTTGATAATGGCAATTAAATAAATGCATTACTACAACTTCATTGTGATGGTAGAATCATAAAATGTTGAAAACATATATTTATATAATCTCATTCGGTAATATTCTAATTATGAAATAAAATACAGACTTTTATTAGCATATTTTATTACATACTTCTTTAAGAAAATTAAAAAGTTAAATTAAACCATTATTCTTCTAACAAAACAATGCTATGCCTGCGAGAAAATATGACTGAAATGTGACTGACCATGCTTGACTTGACTTATTTACCTACATACTTATTTTGGACATGTTGAGAATTAAATTATCCTTTAATTATAAATTAACATTAATATTATTATTTTTTGACCTGACACAAACCTGACTGACCTTGAAACAAAGCAGTCTCAAAAGACTGCTTTGTTTGATTAATTACTTAATTTATTTGAAATTGTGTTTAATTATTATATGTGTAATAAGTATTCTAATTACTTGTATTTGATTGACATAACGATTTTATTTAATTTTTGCCTAGCATTTGTAACAAATTTATTTAATTATTAATATTTTAATGCTTATGGGTATAATTTTGCCTGAAATAAAAGAATACTCAATTGAATTGAATAAAGAGAGCCTAATTACCACTCTCCATTTTATTAAAATTTTTATCAATATGTGTTTTGTGACTAATTGTGCTGTCTATTGTGTATCCTAAAAATATATTTTCTTCAGAAGTCTCATTACCATTAATGCCTAGCCGTGATTGATAATGCATTATAATGCTTTTATCGGAGTTTAGAAGTAAACCATTAGCATCAAACCATTCATTTAATAAAGTCATAACATTATTTATTTTGTCATCTAATTTTGATTTACTCTCTCTCAGACCAATATGTGTATCGTCAGCTAATAAACATAAACCCGCCTCCATTGGCAGCACTTTACAAAGATTGTTAATATGTATTAAAAACAATACATGACCCAGGATAGATCCGTGCGGCACCCCTGTCGACTCATATAACTGTCATAATTCGTAAGTCTTACCTAAACTAACACCACGGGAATCAACAGATTCAATAAATCAATCAATAATTAAGATTCATTCAAGCAGATTTATTATGTATTTACTGTTCAATCTTGATACCGGTAAAATATGTCTGCTCTAACAACACAAGTGACAAAGCAAGAACATATAAAAATATGCTTTAGTTTAACTACACACATGATAACACAAAGACATAATTGAAAGTGTTGTGACTGACCGCCTACCCGGTGCCAACCTGTTTAGAAAATGCTCTTATGGTAGTAATTTGGTACTTGGTTAGCGGGCTATTTTCCGCTCCCAAGTCGTCTATATGCAGCTCCTTGTGCGTGATCCGGCTGTCGTGGGTTACTCCAACTATTTGGTGTCGAGGAATATCACTAGTAGGTCAATGTTAGTAGAGGCTATATAATATGCCGCTCATTCGGCGTCATTATTTCCCTTTGTCGCTACTTACAACATCCAACAATGATTAAACCGAAAACTGTATCCACGGCTTACTCTTCAATGACATTATAAAAATTGAGCATAACATTTAGAATAGAATAGAATAGAATATAACATTAAATTAAAAAAAATAATATACATTTAATTTTTTTTAATATTATTATGTTTGCAATAATGCCTGCTTGGCGAATTATATTCCATCCCGATACATATGATTGAAGAATGAGAGCAAAAATTAGAGTTATGAGTCATTGTGTCATGTTAGCTCAATTGGTTAGGTTAGAGCATACCCTGGCTAAAGGGGTGCATCCCGCACATGAGTATAATTTTATCCCTCGTAAATTTGTAATTTTGTAATAATATTTCATTATCTATTGTATTAAATTATGCAAAAAAATATTCTCGTTTATACTTTTGTGTGCTTCCAAATTAACAATTCAATAACCTCAATGACTGCTCAATCATTTGAGCTAAAATTTATATAAAATAGGCACTATACTGGTATTTAAAATTATGTACAAGAGTGGGACTGTGTAATTTGACAGTAAATTAAGTAGTAGATACTTTAGTGCTCGATAAAGCTATGCAGTGTTTATAAGTAAGAAATTTCCTAAATATTAGCTAAGTATTGCTTAAAATTTAAATAGTGTTTATAAGTAAATCTGTACATATTTACAGATCTGGCAAAGAAGGGAGCCCCGAAAGCATCTGTTGTCTACCAGTTCTGTGGCTGAAGCAGGTTCAATATCTTCTCTTTCGGGTGGTCTGCTGAGTCCCGGCACAGCAGAATTCTCTCAAGATGAAGAGGAGAGAGATTTTGAATCAGATGAGGATAGTGACAGATATGAAGATTTGTCTTCAGACGGTATGTGTTTGACTTAGGTATATTAAGGTTATATCTTGTCCAGGTTATTATATTATTTAGGTGCAGAATGGCCAATTCTCAAAATGGCATATGAATCTTAAAAGGGCTAATACTACAAATTGTAAATTCTTAAAATGACTTATTCTTAAATGGCAAAATAAATTCAGTTTGGAAATTAAAACATACAACATTTGTTTATATTTCAGAATCGATAGTAAACTATACAACTAGATAAAATAATATGTAATATAGAAATTGCTGTGTCAGCCAGATCGTCCACTGCTGAACACAGCCTCCCCCCATTATGGGGGGGTTTGCCATAATCCCTACGCTTCTTGGGGATAGCAGTGTGAGATATCAGTTCCTCAGAAAGCGCTGCTGCCCCCGTTCTGGTGCGTTACTCTAAGTCGCCTTTTACGACACCCACGGGTACAGACGGGTGATTAAATTTTTCCTATCGTATATTTGTGATTTTGTAATGTAATCCGCATAGCAGGCGTTATTGCAAATCTAACAATATTAAAATTATAAGGTTGCGTCATCATTTACAAGTATAAAACCAATTGCAAAATTGGTCTTGTTTGTAGTACAACGCAAGTGGTACTATAGATGTCGCTCCATCCCAATACGATGGTTAAAGAAGGATAGGAAAGATTCGAGTCATGACGTCATGTCATGTTAGCTCAATTGGTTAGAGCATACTCCGGCTCAAGGAGTGGATGGACGCGGTTTCGAATCCCGCACATGACTTAAATTTTTCCTATCGTATATTTGTGATTTTGTAATGTAATCCGCATAGCAGGCGTTATTGCAAACCTAACAATATTAAAATTATAAGGTTGCGTCATCATTTACAAGTATAAAACCAATTGCAAAATTGGTCTTGTTTGTAGTACAACGCAAGTGGTACTATAGATGTCGCTCCATCCCAATACGATGGTTAAAGAAGGATAGGAAAGATTCGAGTCATGATGTCATGTCATGTTAGCTCAATTGGTTAGAGCATACTCCGGCTCAAGGAGTGGATGGACGCGGGCTCGAATCCCGCACATGACTTAAATTTTTCCTATCGTATATTTGTGATTTTGTAATGTAATCCGCATAGCAGGCGTTATTGCAAACCTAACAATATTAAAATCTATCACCTCGAAACATACTCGAAAAGTAAAGCAGTTTGTTGTTGTTTCACTAGCTTGATATAATCATAATGAAAAACTCAAGCTTTTTAACTGAATGTAAATGCCATTTTAAGAACTAAGCATTTTTTGAGAAATAGCTATTTTTACAATTTGTCACTTGTAGAAAAAGTCATTTTAAAACACATATGCCATTTTGAGAATTGGTCATTCTGCTATGTATAATTTTACATAATTAAGAAATTAGTCACAGAATTTAATGGACCAGAATTGCTGTCAACTAACTGGATTCTTTTGCATAATAAATATGTATTATGTTATATGTTAATATTTTATATTGCAGAATCCAATGACGAAGGTTCAGAATCAAAACAGGCACGTATAAATGCTAAAAAGGAAAAATATTTCTGGCAATATAATGTTCAGGCTAAAGGCCCAAAAGGCCAAAGATTAGTCTTGAAGAAAAAATCTGAAGATCCACATGTTTTGAATTCAGTTACTGATCCAGTATTCAGCCCTAGTTGCAGTGTTAGAGGAATCAAACACAGGTAAATTACATATAATTCTCCCCATCCTCAAACCTATAAATAATAAAGCATTTTTTTTTATGCCTGATAGGTTAGCCTTTGACCACTATCTCACCTGATGGTAAGTGATGATGTGGGCGAAGATGTTGTTCAGGCTAACCTAGAAGTACTGGCTCTCAAGGACAGCTGCCGGAACACACCGTTAGGTGCTTAGCGACAGATTTTCTACTTGAGGGTGGTAGCTAGCCAGGTGAGCATTCGCAAAATGCCCTACCACCATGCTGTAACGACTGCCATCCTAAGACGACAACCGGGACCGACGGCTTAACGTGACCTCCGAAGCACGGAAATGCTCAGTAGTAATGTCACTAGCGGTCACCCATCCAACTCATGACCACGGGCGACGTTGCTTAACTTTGCTGATCGGTTGAGAACAGCTAAGTAAACTTCGCTACAAGCGCTTTTCAACATTTACCGAAAATTTTCACTACAAGAAAAATATTACTTCATTAGGTCACTTTTTATTGGTGACCATAACAATGCACAAGCCGACTGAGCGAAGAGAGCGTACAGTGGCAGCGGCCTACAAAGCGCCAGAATTTTTTATATTTGTTGAGACGAATTACTTAGCCTTCCATGGATTCACCGTGCGGGCCCGGCACCCGCACGGTGAATCCATGGAAGGCTAAGTAATTCGTCTCAACAAATATAAAAAATTCTGGCGCTTTGTAGGCCGCTGCCACTGTACGCTCTCCATAGCGTTGCAGAGGAAGAGGCTAGAGGGGCCTGGGACTTGCAACCCAGGAGTAGGGTTAAGGGGCCCCTTTATGATATAACAATGCTTACCGCGCCAGCTCCTCCCATACCTAACCAAATTTGGTAAGATCCTACTAATGCCGCCTTAGATACACGTTCTAGGATGGAAGTTATGGTTGTTCTTGGTAGGCCAAGGTTTAAGTAGGTTATATAGGTATTTCGCTGAAATACCCCCTGCTCCAACTTCTACAGGATATAAACTAACCACATAACCGTTTTTGATTAATTTATTTGTTAGGTCATAATATTTGTTTGTTTTTATTGTGTGGTCTTTAGGTATGTTTGTTTCCTACGGCACAGTAAGTTCTATAAGTACTATGCGTTTTATATTTTTTGAGTATAGATATATGTCTGGTCTGGAAGACGAAACTCCAACATCCTCAGGAATTTTGTAGTGTTTTTCATACGAGTCCATCAAAAGAGTCCAATCGGTAGCTGCGCCTAAGATGGAGTAAAGTAATATTTATTAATTTATATCTTAATAATTATAATATTAAGTTATATCTTAATAAATATTACGTAAAAATAAGTAACAATGTAAATATTGGATTCATAAAGAAAAATAGCATTTACTTCAACAAGGGAGTTTTGTTATCTTTCGTATATTATTTAATATAACGTACAAAAGTACCTTAACTTTCAAAAAGCATACATTAATTTTAGTATTATGGATATTGAATGTAATAATTTCAAGCATTAGATATTATAATTTTTGACGTAGGTATTGAGTTTATAGATTTCAAGTTTATGTGTTTAGAACCTCCACTTATCCACTTATGCCACTCCTTTTATGCATATTTATACATACCCTGTATCAATTATTTTATAATTTTGATAAAAAATATAGCCTATGCAGTGATAGGTATATATTAAAGAGTAATTTGCGTAGTATGTTTGCGTCATGACATATTAATATTAAAATTATAGTTTTACGGCTTTCATGGGGTTGAACTTATTATGATGAAAAGTTATTTAAATAACCGTACTCAAATTGTGTACGTAAATGGTCAAACTTCTGAGGCGGGAAATGTGTCGACAGGGGTGCCGCAAGGATCTATACTGGGTCCTGTATTGTTTTTAATGTATATTAACGATCTTTGTAAAGTGCTGCCAACGGAAGCGGATTTATGCTTATTTGCTGACAATACACATATTGGTCTGAGAGACAGAAGTAAATTAGATGATAAAATAAATAATGTTATGACTTCATTAAATGAATAGTTTGATGCTAATGGTATACTTCTAAACTCCGATAAAAGCATTATAATGCATTATCAGTCGCGGCTAGGGATTTATGGTAAAGAAACTTCTGAAGAAAATATATTTTTAGGATACACAATATATCACAGATAAGAACAATTTTGAAGCAGTGATGGCTCAGTGGCATTTGCTATGGACTGCCGCGCAGCAGGTCCATGGTTCGAATCCCGCCCAGAGCTTGAGCTTCACCGCATGGTGGAAGGGCATTTTGCGAGTGCCCGCCTGGCTAGCAATCAAGTAGAAAGTCTGTCGCCAAGCACCGAAAGGTGTGTTCCGGCAGTAGTCCTTGAGAGCCAGTGAAATTACAGGCACAATGAGACTTAACAACTATGTCTCAATGTGACGGCGCAGTGCAATTCGTGAGTTGTCATGAATTGCAACTGTTATAGGCAGAGGTTAGTCCACTTAACATCAGGTGGGCCTCGAGCTTGTTCCTTCACAATAACATTGGACTAAAAAAGCGTAGCCCTGCAAGGGAGCACTTTAAGAAAGACAAAATTATGACAGTTGTTTCCCTTTAAATATATAATTGTTTATTAGAAATTCATGAGGATAGGGATATACCAGAAAAGCAGGAAACGGTTTTACTTTACAATCTGCGTAATAACGAAAAGCGAATTGTAAAAAATAATGAAATTCTGGTTGTACCAAAAATCAGATAGCTAAAGTACAGAAACAAGGTCGTTATTCGAAAATACTGATGTATAGTAAATTACCAAAAAGCTTGACCACCTTAAAATATAGTTTTACTAAACCTTAAGAACTTTTTTGAAAACAATTCCTTCTACACATTAAAAGAATATATTTCAATGCAGCTTGTAGAATCTTTGTTCTTAGGACAAGTGCAAACGTGATAACTGTAAATTATTTAACTATATTAAGTGTAAAAATATTACGATTATAAAATTTTAATCAATTATTTACATAGACCTAATTAGAATTATTTAAGTAGTTATGTGTTAAATGTAAAATGGACTTAAGATAATGAATAGATTCAGGCGTTACTTTGCGGAAATCCATATTTAATAATAACAAATATTTTACGAAAACATCAAATTAATATTTTAATAAAACACTTAAAAATATGAAAATATATCTAGTGACAATTCCGCCCAACAAAAACGTATTAGTCACCAATTGTTGGCTGCAACAAAGAGCAGTGAATCACGCTCGAGCCTAGACAAAGGCGTGCTGACTCAGCCCTATTCTATATAAAGGCGTGCTGAGCCGCCGGCCGCTCATTCTCGATCGTGCGCTCGAAGAGTCAAGACCTCCTGAGGATGCTTCGTGTAGAAGCGAAACGCGTCGAAGGTTCTTCCGGTTTGGCTGCGTGGAGTTTGGAGGAAGAATTTTCGACGCGTTTCGCTTCTACACGAAGCATCCTCAGGAGGTCTTGACTCTTCGAGCGCACGATCGAGAAATTCAATATGGATTTCCGCAAAGTAACGCCTGAATCTATTCATTATTAATTTGATGTTTTCGTAAAATATTTGTTATTATTAAAATGGACTTGGCTGTAAAAAAAAATACTGAAGGGCTATTAAAACTATCTTTCGAAAAACGGTTTGTTCTCGAATCGATTGTTCATTTTCACTTCGATAAAATTTAGCTGTAAATGTAAATGTTGTACATTACGCGTGTCAGAGAAAAGGGCTGGTGCGGGATGTTTGTTTTGTTTTTGGCCAGAATCCGCTGCATACGAAAAAGATTGTAGACGGTTTTTTATTTGTTCTTTATTCTGAGGACCTTACCTATCGCCCTTAACTAAGTGCATACAATCTGCCGAATACACTGTAAAATTTTACAATGTATTTATATATTCAAATTTATAATCTTTCAATTACTAAGTATATTTTTGTATTGATACAATAATGATATGATTTCAGTGGGAAAGCAAGAAAAGGCGATGGTAATGACCTCACACCAAATCCCAGAAAACTACATGTGATTGGCAAGGAATTAGATGATCTTGGGAAGGTTATAAATGATATGATACCGGTTAGCGAGCTTCCTTTCAACATACGGCCAAAAACTAGAAAAGAAAAAAATAAATTAGCTTCCAGGGCATGTAGACTGAAAAAGAAAGCGCAACATGAAGCCAACAAAATAAAACTTTATGGTCTTCAGCAAGAACATAGTAAGTATTTTTTTAATATATATTCAGGGACAAACAGAACTTGTGTGATCCAACCAACTGGTGTAAAGTGATTGCACGGGACAAGTACAGACTGCCTGGAACATGATTTGCATGCCGCTTCACTTCGCCTACCGATATGATACAATTTCATTGGCTACTTTATTTTGCACTGCAGGCAGAACACTGCAATGTCAATATAGCTGTCAAGCTGTACAAAGGGACAGTCCTCCTACAGACGTAATCCCAATATGGAATCTTATTACCTTATGCTCAGTGTTGATTAACAAAAATAAAGGCGAGGGTAATGCTTTATGGCGTTTTGCAGGAAATGAAAAATGTAAACATATTTTTGGTTTTGTTGCTAGTTTATATGGAACTTGAGATCATAATATGTGAGGCAAGAGATTTTTATTTGTTGAATAGCATTTCTTATGTTATGGGTATTTTTTAATATATTAGACGGATTTAGGGTTAATTTATGGAATCATGTGCATTGGTTTGACCCTGCAATAATTTCAAAATAATACAAGCAATAAAATTTAGACTTATGTCACTGTCAAAATGTCACTGTTTTTATTTATTGTATTTTTGTGATGCGATTGATTACTTGAATTATGCATTTTTTTAATTTGTAGCTGACAGGCTAGTCTTCGACCACTATCTCACCTGATGGTAAGTGATGATGTGGTTGAAGATGTGTTCAGGCTAACCTGGTCATAGAAAGCCATGCTCTTGCATACCCAAGTAAAGTTAGAGTCAGAGAAGGAAAAGGTAGCATCAGATGTAATATTTTTATACTAACAAACAACATCTAATGTTACTTCGACTGATAGTGAAAATTTAAATTTAGTTTTAGACACAGTGTTAGCACGTGCAAATAATATCTTAAGCGGATTCTGGTTTATTCTGTATTCTGAAAAATATATTTATTATCTCTAGACTATATAATTGTAAAATAAAAACCTTTCCAAAATATAATACCTTATTGGCAATGACAACAAAGATCAATTCCCATTTTTTTTTTTTTTTTTTTTTTATGATATTGTGACGGAACAAGCCCGAGGCCCACCTGATGTTAAGTGGACTAACCTCTGCCTATAACAGTCGCATTTCGTCAGCGACGAATTGCACTGTGTCCGTAACACTGAGACGTCCAGTTATTAGGTCTCATTAGCCTGTAATTTTACCTAAACTTACCTAAAGTTAATAGCTCTTAGTTTAATAATTATGATTTAAAGTAGTAAAATTATTTTTCAGAACGTCTTATAAATGGCATTGCTCAAATGAAGCAAGTGCTGAGCAACAGAGTTACAAATTCACAAAGCAACATAGACTGGACATCTCATATAAAAAACATAGTCAACACAGCCACAGGTTTGTTATGTTTTCTACTTTATTTTGAACAGACATTATGTACCCAAAAAATCTATCAATAGATTATGTATATGCTAGGGTAGTGTTTGCATGGCGCTTTCGGTACAATTCAGAAACATATATATTGCATGTAATTTGGCTCAAAGACAAGCATACAAAATTTCACCAAGTTTGAATTCTTGGTATATAAAATATGACAAAACTGTAAAGAGAGCGCTACGCAAATATTAATCTAAAAAATATATCAATGCACAAACAGAGGGTTATGATTTGAGATGTAATTTTTTGTTTTTTGTAAGCTTAACTGTTAACAAATCATATCAAGTTACACGGAAAAAAAGATGTCTAAAATCAAAACAATATCGACTTGGTCAATACAAATGTAGTTTCACATATGGGGAAAACAATATATTCTTGTAATGAGTTAAAGATTGTTTCAGGTATAGATTATGTTGAACTAAAAATAAAAATATAGATTTTAAAACAAAACTGACAATTTCTTGGAATGAGGAAACATTTACTCAACAAAGAAATTATATTTCTTTACCCAAAAAGTATTAGTTTTTTTCTCAAGTGAAGTAAAATATTGTCTTGGAAGAAAATCTTCTTAGATAAAGATTATCTTGAATAAAAAGTTTTTAAATTATTCAGTCAAAATCAGATATTTTCTTTATATGACATTGAAATATTCCTGAACGAATAATATTTTATTGATTCAGGAATTAAATTAATATTCTTCATTTTTTTTCAATTTTTTTTTAAGATTGAGAACATTTACGGATGGTTAGAAAATATTTACATAGATTAAAAAATATTTCTAAGAATCGAAGTCAAAATAGTTTATTCAATTTAGACGTAGACGCCTACGATGCCCTTATGAAGATCTATTACAAATTTTGATATTGAAATATTCTACATTGTACTGCCACGTTCAGTAAAAAAAATAATTATAGAGCCACTGCGAGAAGAACGGGCAAGAAACTCGGGGCCATTCTTTTCAAACGTCTTTTAACAATGTGTTACAAATAAATATTACCAATATTTATATATAAAATTATTACAAATATTTAAAAAAATATTACAAATATTCATATTCTTGACTGAAGAGATCCTTTTTGTCCATGTAGACATGATGTTTATATAACATGAAAACACTTCAGCAATTTGTAGGAACTACTGATAAATTGATAGTTAATTCTAACACAGCCTCAGTATTTCTATTAAAGCTTAAATATTTCACCACTTTATTGAATGTGTGATAAAACCATACTGTGTAGTTTTATCACATATTTATAGACTCAGAGTTTATAATCCATTTAATAGTGCGCCACATCTAATCTAAGCAGCTCGATGCGTGTACCTGCTAATATGGAAGACAAATATTATATTGATATAACCTTCACAAAATTAGTGCGCTCTGCAATGTGATTATTCCAGCCAAGACTCAGACTAGATAGCGTTCAAAATCAGAATAAAAACGACAATTATCCCATATTGGGATTTAAAGCCGACCCGATTGGAAATACTCTCTTCCAATCAGAGCTACTGCTATAATAAGTCGTTCCGTTGTCCTTTCGTTCAACCGTCTCAAAGTGATCGTCATCTGTAGTCAATCTGAATTATTAATCAAGAATAATTTAGCAGTTAACTTGTTAACAACTTGTTGATACAATTCCGTAACGAAGGACAAATATTAACACACAATTTTTTACCTCTCTACAGCGCAATGCTAGAGAAGCAAACAAAGACAGCTTAATTAAAATAGTAAATTTGTGTTTTTTAATATTGAAATCAGGAAGTAAATTCTAATATTGTCGTTAATATTGTAAGGTACATTTTTTTATGGAACTTTTATAAAGGTTTAAATTTTTTAAATGTTTTATAAGCTAGTGGATTAAAAGCACTTTTACACGCTTCGAATGATAAAGAAGCTTATCGAGCTAATGAGGTGAAAATGTATATATTTTTTTCATAAAGAATAAACAAATGGGGAACCGTCAAAGTTGACAAAATTAGACCATTTTTGTTACTTACTAACTAAGTCTATCTCAAAAACTAAACTAAAATTATTTGAAATGTGGCTTGCTTAAATTAAACAAAAGCTCAATTATATAATGAAACATATGGTCCAAAACATACTTGAGGAAGCGAGAGAATAGAGGATAAGAGGGTATCTTCTTATCCTCTAGTCTATTTAACCAACAAATACTGGAAATGCCGATATAACCCCGTTCACTAAAGTACGCTGCGGGAAAATATTATAGATATAATATATATAATAGAAAATATTATTATATCATAATATATAACATTGAAGAGCTTGCGGAAATATTGAGCAAGTTACAATGTAATTTGCTGTAGATACTGCTGGGAAGGACATCAGAAATCCTAAGATTGTAACGAATTTCTCGTCCACATGTCCTTTGTTAATAGCAGTGTATAAGTGCTATTGGGTATGTAAAATGTATAGTGAGAATATGTACCTTATACTTAGAATGACCTGACGGTATTCGCTGAAGGTCATAATGGTTTACGCATTCACTTACCTGGATAGCCCCAGACTGTGAAGTAAAGGCTATGTATGAGTAGATATCCGGATTCCGAAGCCATACATACCTCACAGATATACTTCTCAGTTATTATGATATAATTCAACGCAAAGATAGGCATACGGAATGACGATGAGTTGAGTGTGTGGTCATATGGATATGGGAGACGGAAACAGAGGAGCCCGCAGTTGGTCGACTTCGTGGAGAAGGAAGGCCTCAATGCGATAAACACATTCTTCAAGAAACGACAATCCTGGAAGTGGATGTGGTTTAGCCCCAAGGTTCAAGGAGATTCGAGTTTATCATGATGACTAAGAGGCGAATATTCGATGATGTCTCTGGGATCCAAAAGGCGAAAACCTGTTGCTCATCGCATTATCAGAGGCACATTAGATATCAACGTCAAGCTGGAAATTTCCGCCTTAGACCTTATAAAATCCAAAACACCCAAGGCTTTCAAATCGAACTTCATAATCGCTTCCAGGGCCTAGCTAAATGACAGTTTTAGCTGGCATTTTTTTATGAAATTGTGACGGAACACGCACAAGGCCTCCGATGTAAAGCGGTAACCTCTGCCTGTATACAGTTCGTCACCTGTGACGAAATACATCTGTTATAGGCACTGCGCCTACCACTCTGAGCCATACAGTTGTTAAGACTTATGTACCTGTATTTACTGGCTCACAAGCACTGCTGCTGGAACACATTGCTATATTGGCATAAAATGTCCAAAAACTGTTATTTTGTAGTTGGATCATTGGTATAATGTAAATGTAAATATAATATAACGAAATAAAGTAAAAAATTAAATTATTAAAAAAATTCTAATTTCGAATCAGGCCCCGCTCTTTTAGTGTTCCGCATTACAACGGCGGCCAGTAAAAGAAAAAAATGTGTATTAGTTTTCATTCAAAATCACATTATTTGAAAAAAAAATAGATATTGTACATAGTACGCAATGATTTATAGACTTTGACACACTTCATGCCATGATTCAAATATTTTATTTAGTTCTCTACTGTGTTGGAGCCCCCTTGAAAAAGAATTTTATTGAATTTCTAATGCAATATTCCACTTTGGGTCAACGTTTTTCACCAAACATATTTTCAGATTTGTTATTTATTCCGTTTACGATCAGATAGACCCGTAATGTACGGACGTACAGAAAGACAGTCAGTGGAGTCTCGTTATTTAGTTTCGGAACCCTAAGAACCGGGTAAAAGCTTCCTTCGCGTAAAGCCCGTCAATGCCACTAGGCTGGGTCTTAAGATTTGCTATTGATTTTACATTATACTTTTGGTTATGGATTTGTACCTTTAAATATACTTAAGTATATTATCTATCTTAAACACAACCTTTGAATACTGTATCCATGTCGCAGTGAGATAGTTATATCAGTAATAAAATTATATCCCTAAGGATTTATAGTCGTATGCCAGAAGATAGCTCCATAGGAATGTATCACATACAGTTTTTATCTAGTTTTATAACTATTATATCTCTAAACAAATGTAGTTGTATTATTATAACACCAAATTTAATTACAATAAATCGTATTAATTTCTATATTATGTACACCATACTGTGTAAAATGTAGGTACTGGTAAATGCAATAACACTGTCCTAATACATTATTCAGAATTAATGTATGTCAATCAAATTATAAATTCACTGGAGACAATTAGTAAAATTATGTGAATAACTAAAAGCGACGTGGTCCCCGGTTGGTTAGTTTAATTAATAACACTGAATTATGTACAGATTGTTTTAGTGTAGCTTACAAAAAATATTAACTTAATCTAGTCCCCAGTATAATAGCATCCTGGTGCCTACTCCAGCTTAGCCATAGTTAAACTTAATCCACCCCAATAATAAATAGGTGATAAAAATAAAAGGTGTGAGGTGAATGTGTAATAAAAGGTGTAGAAGTCGATTAATTACACTGTGATATAGTTCTATCTTTATAATTATCTTCCGCGATATGTCGATGTCCCTAGTGATATAATTAGGTAATCATCTCACTGCGTCATCCACAAATTACCTATTTACCCTGTTATTTGTTGACTTCACTGTGATTATTAAAACAAATTTTGTCCTAGAATCGGGAAATTCCACATTTTCCACAGGAAAATGGGAAAGCTATGGGCGGCGTCGCAATGTGAAAGGCTAGTTACTTTATGAATAAACTTTGTTTTCTAAGCTTCATTAATCAATGATGCATTATTGATAAATAATTTCTGGTGTCTTATTTGTTGCAGAGGTTAAAATAGCCGGCAAGACTTCAGAGTTTGTAAACAAGATACTGGACAATGTTAAAGCAGGCAAACATGATGGTGGGATTCACGATTTCTAAGGTAAAATATTTACCTATTTCAAAAGCAAACGAAAGGCTGTTCTATGTACCTCCAAAGTTATAATATATAAAAAGATGAGTTTTATGTCTTATCATAAAGCTACCATTGTCAAAGACAATTTTATTTTTTTATGGTATCAAGTGTAGTTATAGTCATTAGAAGCTTTACAAGGCAACTGTAAGTTAGTTCTCGTCTATTATAATGCCATAATATAAGATAAGATTAATTATAAATTAAGTATATGTCACTTTGATGTTTCATAAATAAGAAATATTCATCCTCATGTTATATTTTTATGTTAATTTTGTTATTGTCACACAACGGCATTAAATATCCTAGGATAAAGTGATGAAACATATTTACTTGTTTCATCATATTATGCAATATGTATGAATATGATAGTAGATATCACATACCTACATAATTATGGCTAGAATGCTTGTAGCACTTTCCATATAACTTAGATTCGTCATATTTTAAATACTAAGTAAGTGTTCAGATTCGGTGAAACTTTGCATGTATGTCTTTGAGCCTAATATCTATGCTTCTGGTATGCCAGATTTCCGTAAAATTAAGTATTTTAAAAAAATATTCGCTAATTTCTTGGTATGATACTTTGACATTTAGGGATAATAATAATAAATTGTAGAACTGGCAAACCAGAAGCAGGTATTAGGTTAAGCAATATGCATACCAAATTTTACCGAGTTTGAACACTTGGTATTCAAAATATGACAAAACTACGTTTGTATGGAACGCGCTCCGTGCACTCTACACCTAAGTTAAGTTTTATCTGCTTCCTAAGATAAAAAAAACCTACTGAGTTTTTTAAACGCGCACTGCTATAAAACATATTGGTAAAGGAATTTTATGGGAGTTTTAACGTGTTAAGGTTAAAGAGCCGTATAAGGGCAAAGTAACATTGTTTTACAATATAAGATTTTATAGTAGCATAATAGCCAATGGGCATCATGGATATGACATTTACTGTTTTTAGTATATCCACCTACTAAAGGGTGTTTCTTTTTGCTTCGATAGTGCACAATTTTCAATATGTGTAGTTCTGGAAGGCAATCGGCTGACACAAATCAGTGCTATGCCATAAAGGTACAATTTTCAAGTGGCCGCGGATGTCCGAATCAGAAACATGGAAAATAGTTCAAAGTATGGAAAATTGGCCCGATATCGATGAAAACTTAAATTAAAGGGTAAATTTTGTACTAATTACCGGCTGTACTCACTCGTATTATAAGCACGGCACGGTCGTCGTCGCCTCTGTACGCGTGAACTCACGTGATGAAGGGCATCGATATATAACCGAAATTTAAGTTGACCATTGCGATTAAAGAGCTGACAAGTGCAAAATAGCTTTACTGGAACAGATTTTTACAAAAATTCATCTAGTTTGTAGAAGCAAGAAAAATATATATCAATCTTGAACACATTCTCTAAGGCTGAATTAGTTTCAAAACACGTTACCCTAAAATTTTCTTGATAGAATATAATTGCAAAGTTGACTTGATCATGCCCGTTACGTAAATATCGTAATTCTTCACGTATGCATGTGTATAAAATATAACAATAACATAGCAAAACCTTATCGAGAAGGACAAGTTAACTTAAATTTTCGATTTAACGTACTAGTTTTTGTTATTAAGCTTTCTTTAGTTTTTCACCGAAACTGATCGCGATATCACCATCGCTGCCTCTCTTTGACTCATACGCAGTCTGATAGTGATGAAATTTTAGCACTTGTCAGCGTCTTAATAGTTATTTATGATTACGGTTGGTAATTTAATACATTATAATTTTTATTAACATTATAAAAGCTCTCAGTTATATGAATTATTTCATAAAATTACATAAGAGAACCTCTTTTTAGCAGAACCGATAATTAAAATAAATGCATAAACATTTACATTATCTAACTATAGGGTTTTTATCGAAATTAATTATACAATATTGTATTAGAAATAATTTTATTTTGGAATTAATTATTTATTCGGATTCGGTGTGTTGGCCCACGTAAATTCACTTTATATTACAAAACTGAGAATGTTATTCAAACTGCAGATGATGATCAAATGACATAATATCCCATTTGATTTAATATAAATTGCAACATTTATACTGAGTATGAAATACTGGCCTGTGATTTTTATGTTAGGCAATATAGATATATTTGATTTTATTTGTTATACAGTGTAGGCAAGCATCAGCCAATAAATAAAGCTAAAATTGTGTTATGTATCTTTAAGAGTAAAATAAAAGAATGAAATAAAAAAAAGGACTCGTACATCTGATACCATAAGCGATTTATACAGTAAGAAAATGCGAGTATGGGTATTTCTAAGTAAAAGTCTGTGTCTGTAAGTTTAAGTAAATTGGTTTTTAAACCAAGACTTCACTATATGGCAGACGTCTTTCAATTTATTTAGGAACTTTCTGACTTACTCTCTAAGCTTCTTTACAATATCCTAAGATACCTTTTGTATTTTTTCTTTATAATATACATTATTCAATTCCTTATATATGATATATAAGGAATTGAATTATTAATAATAAAAATTTAAAATATTCATATACAATTTCCTTTACGCAATATTATACATTACATACATTTAATTTAAGTGAATTCTATTATAGTGGTTGTAAATAGACATGGCTAGGCTTATAATTTTATTATTATATTACAAAGAGGTAATCACAAATCACATTCTGCTAAAATCACTACATTATAAACACGTACATCTATTTAATAACAAAATAAAACAAAATTTCTACTATACTACGTACTTACATGATTCTGTACTCAAGTACGTGGAAAATATTTACTATTTTGATATATTAATAAAGGAATAACGTGTTTGTTTGAATAAGGTGGTTATGTGATTATGAGGTCCCATACATTGCGTTTTATTAATCTAGTCTAATAGAATTTCAATTAATGAAGAGAAAAAGTTCATTTTATTGAAAGCAAACTTTAGATTTAGTAAAGCGATCTGGATTAAGCTATAAATTATTTACTGTCGAAAAAACATTACTGTTAGTTTGTAATTAAGTGTTAAATGTTAGTTTGGATAGACTTATTATATTTCATATCAATGTATGTTATTCATCGGAATATTAAGTAATTATTTTTGTTAAAATATATAGGTATATTTTTATTTCTGTTATGTTTAATTTCGAAATTAATTGTTGAAATTGGTATGATTAATTATTCATAATATTTATATAAATCAGTACAAAATGTGAAAAAAATATATATAAACAAAGGTAAAGGTGTATTTTTTAGGCTTGATTCACGTCGAATGAAAAGGAAATCAGGTAGTCTTGTTTCCATAATATATAACTCTTATTATTTTGCCATTTATGTAGTAATTAAATAGTTATTACGAGTGCGGCTTCACCCGCTTTAAAATTTAAAGACAACCAGATTTAAAATTTGTAATCTGATTTGGAGGTGAGCAAGAAACCTTAACATTTATTATATTAGTGTGATACATTTAAGGGTTTATTTGTAATCATGGATAAATTTAACATCATTTAGTAGCTATTGTGCTTTTAAAGTAGTGCCACACTACAATTTATCTTTTATACGTTTATAGTGATTAAAACTGATTGATTATTATATCCAACATTTTAATTCCCACAGAAAGTAAATTATGAAGGTTATTTTTGATATGTATTATTATTTATTATATTATACATGTTCTATTTTTTTACTTCCAGAACATTTTTCGTTTGAAATCTGCTTGAAACATGTCGCCACGTTCCGGTCTCAATGTTTGTAATAAGACAAAACATGAGCTACCTCCAATAAAAGTACTATATTTACTCAAAATATAACGGAGCGTATTAAATCAGTTGGAAACACAAAAATAAGTTAGTTCATCTGTTTTGTTTTCTTAGTCAAGCCTTGACTACTGAACTGTATTTGTATTGCAAGCATTTTATTCCAATGTAACATTTATGTACATATAATCTAATAGTACAAGGACGAAGCCACTTCCACCACACGCTGGCCAACATTTTAGACACATTACAGTTTCTATGTTATACGTACCTAATGAATGAAATTGAGTTTTACAATTATTATGATATATGTAAGTACCTATGTGTGTATAGTCTACTTCATTACATAGGCACAAGGCACATGTTTATCTCTACATACTTACATAATTAGAAAAATAACATGAGATTAAATTTTGCCATATTGTTGAGTTTACATGGTTATTCGGCACGGCATGCTGTCAATGCAAGATTGTACTGTCTCCTGCATTTGTGGATGATGATATCACACACGGCGATAGTCTTTTGCAAGAAGAGAATCTGCATTGTGGTTATATTTATTTAAATATATTCTCAATGGAAATAACTTTATAACTGTGATAGCACCTATGTATGAAGCCTATAGAAACAAATTCAATTCATAATAATTATATATAAAAACCCCAATTTCATTACCTACCAATAATAAATATCGCTTAAAAAGTACAATGCGTTTGATTTAATTTGGCCAGGAAATATAGGTATGTATATTTTTATGTTAACACATATATATCAAATATTGTCAATTATGTAAAATACTTAATTCACTTACATATTAAGAAGGGATCTTTATAATACCATTATGGGTGTATGATTGTTGTTATGTCAATATTTTATTATTCACTTTTAACATCGTCAATTTTGCCAAGTTGATTTTATAAAAACAATGTAAGGTGTACATTTAATTTTACCAACCTACTGTTTATAGGTATAAGCTGTTATAAAAACCCAAATGTATGGCAAATTGAATTGCTTTTAACAATGCATAATATACTCAATATTCATCATTTAAATAAGCATTTGAGCCTTATCAGTCACTGGGCCTTGGTAAACATGATTTCCCGTTTTTTTTAATCGTATATATGTATTTATATATTGAAATAATTTTGTATAAGTATATTTATATTGAAGCTATAAAAATATCATCGAGAATTATGTTCTGAAACAATGTTTGTAACTTACAAAGTTATACCAAACTCATAGACCTGGTCTGCGATTCAATAGGCTGTGCTTAATTGTATGAATTCATCTAGATTTACTTTATTGTTATGTTACTTTTTATTAATGTACATAAAACATATAATCATTTTAGTATTGTGTATTTAATGTTTAATAAAACTTTTTAGTCTTCAAAGATTTTATACAGCTTTCATTCAACCAATCCCAGTATCCATTTTTAAATAGGAAGGCATAAATATTTAAATAGGTTTTATCATTTAATTTAACTAAAATAATCTACATACCTACCAAATATGGAGGCTATGTCATCAGTAACTCCGGGATTTATTTCTAAGATTTCAGGAAAAACCAGCAATGCTTTTTTTTTAATTTTTTTGTTCTTTCATTTTGAAAACATACTTTTTTATTGCAAACTCAAAAGAGAAGTTTTGTTTTTTGCTAAGTATCTCGATAAATTGAAATTAAAACCCCAGGAACCAAAATGAGGTAAAACATTTTTATGTTTAGGTTGACTAATAAAACAACAGCTCAAAAACGATGCTTATGTTTTCGAAATGTTAACTGAGTTCGACTCTCAGAATTATTGTACACGTGGAAGAACCAGGGGGACCCTCCAAACACCGCGTGCAATAAGCCTTATCTTCCCAGATAGCGCGCCCAGTGAGTAGAGAATGGCGTTACATTGGTTTATACAATTTTGATTTCAAATTTCTGTATCTTTATTGAGGGTAAGTATATAACTGCTCCAGGAAGAAATGAATAGCTACTGGCCGGTATCGATAATCCCTGCAATTGTAAAGCTGTTCGATTAGGGGTTCAGTAATCGGTCGGCTGACTACCTGACACAGTGTAATACACTCTAAGACAGACAATATGCCTACTGCACCGGCGCGGCAGATCGACCACGGGTTTAGTGATTAATCTAGTTACATATACAAGAGAGTCGCGCAGGCTCAAGAGAGGGAGCGGTAATTTTTTGTGACATGTCCAAAGGCTTCGACGTTGCTGATCACGATGTGCTGACTGCCAAAATGAAGCACTGGACTATGGAGACAACGGATCTACACTTGACTTACTGGTAGACTACATGAAATGGAGGGTCCACAACGGGCACATGCCCGCGTGTTTGCGTGTACGCGGACGTTGTTGCAGTGACAGTGACTGCTTCATCCAGCTGGAGCATAAGCTTAATACTGTAACATCTGGAACTAAATAACTGGTTTAAAATAAATGGCCTTATTTTTTATATATATAAACAAAACACATTATACGAGTATGTCTATTAATTTGGCAGGTCTACAAAATCAGCTCAGTGTAAGAGTCGGTGAAGAATAAATTGAACAAGTCAATGAATCTACATTTTTAAGTCTTCAATTAGATAGCGCTATACGTAAAAAATGTGTGAAAAGATTGGCCGAGCTTACTTTGCTCTATGGCGTATATCAGCTACTCTTCCAGTGGAAATGGTCCGCAGTTGTTACTTCGCATCCCTGCACTCGCTAATACAGTAGATATGGCATCGAGCTCTGAGGACGCGGTGCTGATTGGGAACGTGTCGTTTGTATGCAAAAAAGAGCCGTATAGTCCCACCAACTTATCTGTTCAGGTGGCAGAAAAATGAACTAAAACTTTCCCTCAAATTGTGACAGTTTGTAGTTGATTTCCTTGACCAGTAGGGCCCTCGAAAACAGCACAGTTAAGTTGGTGGTACTATACGAGCTATTGTGCGAGTGCCACAAGATACACCAGCGAGAGCCATTGTTTCGCTCGATGAGAATTTTGACGGTACCTTCGATGATGATAATTTCATGATACTAGAATATTATTTACATCCTAGAATTATTACAACAAAGCATATAATGTTTTACCCAATTCTATAGATTATGGGAAGTTTAGGTCTGCATAGTCTTTTTATCTATTTATGTATATTCAGCTACTATTATAGTTCATGAAAATTAATAAAATCAGGGGAAATAAATATTATACTTTTGTAAATTGGTACAGTTATACATTGCGATATCCATATGAACATACTAAAAGTCCAAGGGTGGGGGGTGTGCTGAAGGTGTAAGGTGGGGTTGAAGGTATATAAAGTGAAGGTAGGTACCTAAATTCTAGGTTAACCCGAACATCATCTTCGATAAGATCATCACTTAACATCAGGTGAGATAGTGGTCAAAGGCTATATAGCAAGCATTAAAAAAAAATACCAATTTTTTGATTTTTGCTGATATCTCGAATATCTGGACGAATAGCATTATGATTACTAAAGTATCTACATATAATTTACTTAATATTTTTTGTTGCTGAAAAAGTGGTTGCACTGGAAAAAAGCGGATGTCGAAAAGCCGGTTATTTCATGAAGTCTAGTATGCTTCGGCTGCTTGGTTTCATGATGTGCATGCTTAAATGTTGACATAAATGGAGAAGACGAAGATGTCAATCTAGAAGACAATGAGTAGCATAATAAAGACTGATTTGCTTTTTCTATTTTTAAATGAAATATTAAAGTGTAGTTAGTTTTTACTTCTTAAATCTTTATATTTTATCTCCTTATTAACTTAAGCATTCTGTAGCTCCTGAAGTAGTGATGGTAGAGCAAATATAAACATGGCCAAATCTGTAGGAAATTTTATGTAAGAACTTTTATAAGAAGTAATCATAATGCTATTCATACAGATATTCGAGATATGAGCAAAAATCTAAAAAAGGTAGGTACCTTCCACCCCACCTTACACCCTTAGCTCACCCCCTAGCCTTGAGGACTTTAGATTCAGATTCAGATATTTATTAGTTCTTATGTTCATCTAGATACTGCAAAGTATAACTGTAGGTACCAATTTACAAAACTACACAAATTATTTCACCTGGTTGCCCATATTTGGCAGGGGAGGAGGCTCGAGCGGTGAAGGAGAGCATTGATATATAATAAAGGGGCCCCTTAATCCTACTCCTGGGTTGCAAGTCCCAGGCCCCTCTGGCCTCTTCACGGCACCCGCACGTTGAATCCATGGAATGCTAAGAAATTCGTCTCATTTGATTTTATTATTAGTCATTGTTGCCTATTTGTAAGAAATGTGTTCAGGTAGTACATTAGGTACATAAGTCATTACTCTCAATCATACACAATTTGAAAATAAAACAAAGAAATTAGAAACAAAATATAAATTAAAATAATTAGATATACAAATTGGAGTTGAGTATACTATTTGGTTGAGGATGAACTGGACCAAAGTTAAGTTTATTCAATAGTTCTTGCAATTCGCTGATTTGATATTCATCATTGTGTTCCATGTAGCAAACAATAGCAGCACCAGATTGATTAATGATTTCCCGTAGGCCGATTACTAAAACCAAAGTAAATTATTTTTTTAATGACCCACAAAACTTAGTGATATACTGAGCATATGGGCTGAATGGACGAAACGGTTGAGTTGGCTAATCAACTCACATAAAAATACAGTTTTGAGCCAATTACAACTTGTAAGAGATGTCAATATGTATGTATAAGTTGTTGAGTATTACCTCCAGCAGATACTCCAGATATGATATTTGGTTGTTCTAATCTTGGAATATTTCTGGTCAATGATTTTGACAGTGGTGTAGTGGTAGTCAAACTCCTCATAACATATTCTTGACCTTTATACTCATTTGCTTGATACTCCACTAACGGTTTTGTTAAAATTGAAATAACGTTAGGGGTCATCAAAATAAAAGGCTTTAACAATTCTACTATTTCACTAGCAAGCAACAATTCATAATCCCTCAAGACACAGACATATATATTATTATCAACAATTCGATAGAGTTTTAAATTTACTTCTTGAACAATGTTTACAAGTTCTAATCTGAATTTATCAGGTGAGTTGATGCTATCTGCTATGTGTCTGCCTTCTAAAATGAAAAAAGATTCTATTTCATCAGGTACATCCATATCTTTCTGCCACATTAATCTGAAACAAGTAAAATAACAAGTTCAATTTATGACTAATTGTATTTCAAAATTTAAGAATTTAGCGATATCAGAAAATTTCTTACTTTGTATGACCGTTATCCTGGATATTTTCATCCCAGTCTTCCCAAGCTGTTCGAGTACCCGGTTCAACGATTTCTCCAAAAGAGCTCATGATTGTAAATTTCTGAATTTATACAAATAAAAAATTGTTATTTGTTATGCTGTTTGTCTTTGTTTTGTCTGGTCATTCTTCCGAATCTTCCGATTTACTTTTCTCTATGTTCTGACCATAGAACATAAAGTCCAGTAAAATTTTTTGGTCTACTAAAAAATTAAATTAGAGCTACATAAATTCCCAACAAGCTAAAAATCAGTAAGATTGTTTAAAATATGATTAAAAATAAAATTTGAAACTTCCCCATCTTTACCCTGAATGGAAATAAATATATTAAAGGTCAAAGGTAAAAAAAAATGATTTTCACGACTTTCACCAATAAGGCAAGTTTTATCCTAAAAACACCACAGATAAAAATTGTAGATCATAAAATTATCTACAAAAAATGTGTTAATACTTTTTTTTCTACGAGCCACGATTTTTGAGAATTAACGATTCAAAAACACTACACAACTATAGAGATGTATACAGGATGGAAACTTTCAGCGGGCAGTAAGGGGAAGTACCTTATCTGTTGCAGCTACTCAGAAATGGTCTTAGGAGACTAGCCATATTTTTTTATGGAATTTTGATCCCCATTCAACTGATTTTCATAAAAAATAACAATGAGCAAGAAAATAGCCATTTTACACAAAAACATTTTTTGATGCCAATAGATCCTGTTTCTCTGATACTAATCAAATAATTCTATAGGGCCAACCATTGTTAGAGTACTCAAAAAGTCACAAATTGCAAAACACTTTTCCCCTACATTTTGTAAAGAATTTGTGTAACTGAAATACAAAAAATTAAATAAAAGACAAATGATCACGTAGAATTTTACACATATCAAAGAGGCGTATTTTTTTTTTATTAACTAACATAACTTGATTATATTATTCTTATTTAAAATCTTGCAGTTTCTTGCCCTACGATATCATGTGTTCGAAGTGACCGCCATTTTGGCGAATACATAAATTGACTCGTTTCTCTACCGACCTAGTGGCTGCTGACAATTTATCTGTATGATTTCCATACAAAATTGTGGTTAGTGAGTCTTTAAGTTCTTGAACGCTATCGTACTGCTTTTTGTAAACCTCAGTTTTTCAGGTGGCTCAACAAAAAGAAATCTAGAGGCGTCAGATCTGGACTACACGCTGGCTAAGAAATAGGACCATGTGTGTGGTGACCATGACCAAATGGCTATTTTCTTGCTAACTGTATTTTTTTTTTATCTGTGAATTGGGATCATAATATATAGTCTTAGGAGACTATGGATAGTCTCTTAAGACCATTTCTGAGTATCTGCAACGGTACTTCCCCTTACTGCCCCATTGAAAGTTTCCACCCTGTATACATCTCTATAGTTGTGTAGTGTTTTTGAATCGTTATATCTCAAAAACGGTGGCTCGTAGAAAAAAAGTACTGACACATTTTTTGTACATGATTTTATGATCTTCAATTTTTTCTGTGGTGTTTTTATGATAAAACTTGCCGTTTTAGTGAAAATCGTGAAAAACATTTTTTTTTACCTTTGACCTTGAATTTTTTTTTGCCTTACAGGGGAAGGGTGGGGAATTTTCATATTTGATTTTTAATCATATTTTAAACAATCTTACTGATATTTAGCTTGTTGGGAATTATGTAGCGAATGTCTAAATTGACCGGTCTAATATTACATTAATAACACACAATTCACTCAGTGCACTAGACATTGGCCGTAATCCATTTGAGTTATTTTCGATAATTTTGACTACGTTTTGCGTCTATGGATCCACATTTAATATGAACCATAGGCACAGCCTGGACACTCGACTCATTCTCTATACAAAAGCCGCGTTCTAACTACCTATTACACAGACACTACACTAATGTTGTTTTTGTACACGCGTAAATGTGTGCGTGAACTCTAAGGTTGTCATCGTATGAATAATTGTTGTACTTACCTACCTAACAATCTTTTGATGCTCTTATTATGACTTATTAGATTTCGTGGGTTATGCGTACCTTACCTACCTTCAACAAATAATAATACTACGTATAGAATGGACATTCCTCTCCCCCCACCATAACGAGCCTTCCTCACCCCGCCTCCGATTCTGAGCTGTCGCTGAGCTGACTTGAGTACGGGACTCGCAACGCTAGTCTAGTGTCTGTGTAATAGGTAGTTAGATTAGAACGCGGCTTTTGTATAGAGAATGAGTCGAGTGTCCAGGACGGCGATTCTCGTCATAGTAGATAAATATCGAGAAAACATGGCGAATATCGAGTCGTGTTGTTTAGGGTTATTCTCGCAATATCACTATCGATAAATATCAAGCCCTAGCGATCGACACGCAACATTGCGATATCGGGTTTATCATTATACTTTCTATACACAAGAACACAAGTTCATCAGTGGACCTATTTTTATATCTACCACTCGCGAGAATAGCATTTTTGTGAAAAGTCGATATTTTTGGGATATTCATAGTCTATAGGTGACACGGGATAAATATCGAGAATCGATAAATTTATCCCAATTTTTAGGGCGTACTCCATTTGACGCCAATTTCGTTATTTTCGATAATTTTGATCAATATGAATCAATATTTGATAAATCGTAAAATGTGGTCCAAATTATCGAAAATAACTCAAATGGAATTAGTCGTACAAATCAGCTTCGCGCCCATTCTTGCACCACGCTCAATATCGCACTATATGTGGAGTGTGGATGAATCCGTCGTCGACTCACACAAGTCTTTCCGTTTGTATCTTCAGTGAGCAGCCAGCCTGATATCAGAACGTATTCTCCTTGTGAGTAAGTGATAAGTAATGCTAAGGGTGCATACCATTTGAAATTAGATTCGCTAAAAACGCTAAAAACGATCACACTCCCAAAAAGTTGTTCCACATGGGTCTTGGCGTTATTTTCGCCATAAACGCTATGAGGCTACTGGAACAGTTTGAATTCCCTACATCTAATGTCAAAAGTGACAGAAGTGGCACATTTTAGTGGCATTCTTAGCGTTCTTATCCTAAATGGAACAGGGGATGACAGTTACAAACGATCACAGTGATCACAACCACAGACGCAGAATGTGATCAAAATTATCGAAATTAACGTTCTTAGCGACAAATGGAATGAGCCCGTTTCTAAAACATGTACAAAATATTTTATCACCTAAAAACATCGCTGTGAATGTCATATTTTGACAGTTACTCTGTCGTTCTAGGCACTTTGGCGCAAATCTAGTTTGACCAATATTTTGCCCGGCCTTGCTTTAAGATGTTAGAAAAGCAATAACTACAGTTACCTGCAAAATACAAAAAAGTGCCTCTTATTCTCTCATCAAGAAATGTCAAGGTCATGTCAATTAGAGATTCAACCTTTTATCGACCGTTTTTGATAGTAAAAAAGTTTTGCTCTACTCGAAGGTTGTGAACGACGTTAAAGTTGCGCTCCGAGTGCACTCCGAGTGCGATCTAACTAACCGAGGTTCCGAACGACCCCCAGTGTACTACTCAATTACTTTTCTCTATGGTACTACCTAATGTCTCAAATGTCTGTGGCGGTCGTATGAAATGAGAAAAAAATAATTATTGAAACAGTTTGCAAAAATAAAATAATCGGTGGGCAGGCCAGGCATGAAACATTGCGAATAATTAAAATCAAAACTGTGTATATTAGTCATGCTAAAGGTAAGCCTTACTGTTATAAACTAGTAGCTTAGTAGGTACGTCAAATTGAATCAGATTTGACCTGCGTTCCTTTCACAGGATAATAAAGGACAAGTCACCTTCGAAGATAAATGGCCTTCAATGCGACCGATAGTTTTGAAGCTTCTGAAGCAGGAACCGGTAACTCAAATAGAATGGCAAGACCTTTTCGGTGCTGTTCACTCCGTTTGCTTGTGGGACGAGCGAGGTCCATACAAACTCAGGGATGCCCTGCAACAGGACATCATGATGTACATTAAACAGGCGCAGGCTCGTGTGTTGGCGCAGAGGGAAGATCAGGCTCTACTTAAAGCCTACATAGCTGAATGGGGCAAATTTTTTACCCAGTGTAATTACTTGCCTACTCCATTTAGGCAGTTAGAGAATTCTATAAACAATATCAGCAAAGTGAGCAGTTCCAACTCAGCACATTCACAGAAAAAGAACAACAATAACAATAATGAAGACAGTTTGGTTCGGAAACTGATGCTTGACTCTTGGAACCAAAGTATTTTCATGGATATAAAACAGAGGTTGCAAGATTCTGCTATGAAGCTGGTCCAAGCAGAGCGCAACGGGGAATCATTTGATTCTCAATTGGTAATTGGAGTTAGGGAGTCTTATGGTTAGTGATTAATTAATATTATTGTGCTAGAAAATTTATTTAGATAATAAAACAAATATAGGTAAGTAATTAATATGTGTGTCAGAATTGTTTCCTTGTGGTGTGGGACGATATTATCTTTATGTCTAAGTTCTATTTGTGACTATCCTGGCATAAGTCTCATGCTTCACAAATTTTTAGACCACATCCTTCATATATACTGGTACTGGTAGCTAGTAATGACACTTGTAGTAGCATGCACTAGTAGCTGATAGGTGTGTATGTGTTTTACTCTAATGACTCTTATCAGTTCATAATAATGTGTTTACCACAGTAATTAATATGTGTGTCAGAACTGTTTCCTTGTGGTGTGGGATGATATTATATGTATGTCTATGTTCTATTTGCGACTATCCTAGCATAAATATCATGCTTCACTAATTTTTAGACCACATCCTTCATATATACTGGTACTAGTAGCCAGTAATAGTCACTTGTAGTAGCATGCACTAGTAGCTGATAGGTGTGTATGTGTTGATTTGTTTTGCTCCAATGACTCTCTTATCAGTTCATAATAATATGTTTACCACAGTATTTGTAGCAATTGTTCTATTCACAATCATCTTGTTACCTTATAATATTGTCAATATATCTAGGGCTCAGGGGAGCCCATGATTTGTACTTCCCATTAACTATCATGTAACTTCACTACCACAATACATAATTCAATGTGTCATGTTCACTGACACTGCTTTCTCACCACAGTTCTTCGCTAAAAAAAAAAACACAATTCCACAAATTTCCCTCACTTACGCTTTTCACTTTAAAATGCACCAAATTAACATGATTTTCAGGATTTATAGTTTTCTAAGGTAATCAATCAATGTATTTTTGTACCTTTGTTTCAGTCAATCTATGCTCAAACTCCATTGATAAACTGCAAATATACAGGGAACATTTTGAAGCTGCATACATGCAAGCTACAGAAGACTTTTACAAATTAAAAGCCAGTGAACACTTACTGTCTAATGGGGTACAATCATACATGAAATATGCAGACTTACGGCTCAAAGAAGAAGAGACACGGGCTCATAGATATCTTGAACCGGGAAGCGGCAGTGTTGCTGCTCTAACACAATGCTGTGAAAAAGTGCTTATTGGAGAAAATCTTCCCACTCTGTTAGCTGAAAGTGCACCTCTTATAAAGGCAGGAGAAACTGAAAAACTTCAACTAATGTTCCGACTTTTAGACAGAGTGCCAGAAGGAGTAGTACCAATTCTACGAGACCTGGAAGCTCACATAGTTTCAGCAGGGCTAGCAGACATGGTTTCTTCGGCTGATATTATCACTTCTGACTCTGAAAAATATGTGGAACGGTTACTTGATCTGTTCAAGCGATTCAGTTCATTAGTAAAAGATGCTTTCTTGGATGATCCTCGATTTTTGACTGCTAGGGATAAGGCTTATAAATGTGTAGTCAATGATACAACAGTCTTCAAGTTAGAATTACCCTCATCAGCTCTTATACGTGGAAGTAAAGGCACTGCACCTGAAAGTAAGTGTCCAGAACTCCTCGCTAACTACTGTGATATGTTGTTAAGAAAAACTCCACTAAGTAAACGCTTAACAACTGAGCAAATTGAATCCAGATTGAGAGATGTTTTATTAGTTCTTAAGTATATTGAAAACAAAGATGTGTTTATGAGATATCACAAGGCTCATTTAACTCGACGGTTGATATTAGACTCGAGTGCTGATTCTGAAAAAGAAGAAGATATGGTAGAGTGGCTACGTGAGGTAGGAATGCCTGCAGATTATGTGAACAAACTGGCTCGCATGTTCCAAGACATTAAGGTGAGTGAAGATCTCAACACTCAGTTTAGGGGAGAAACTACTCGACATGATGCAATAAATATTAAAATCTTGAATGCAGGGGCATGGGCCCGTGGTTCTGAGAGAGTAACAGTCAGTCTTCCTTTAGAGTTAGAAGATTACATACCAGAAGTTGAAGAATTTTATAAGAAAAAACATTCAGGGCGCAAACTACAGTGGTATCATCACATGAGTAATGGTACCATTACATTTGCCAATGCAGTAGGTAGATTTGACTTAGATGTTACCACATTTCAAATGGCAGTTTTGTTTGCATGGAATCAGAGACCCATGGAGAAAATAAGTTATGAAAACTTGCGTCTTGCAACGGAGCTTCCTGACCCTGAATTAAGGAGGACACTATGGTCTTTGGTTTCGTTCCCGAAACTCAAAAGACAGCTGTTATCTTATGAGCCAGCTGTTCAAAACCCGAAAGATTTTGCGGAAAACACAACTTTTTGGGTCAACCAAGAGTTTGCTCTTGTCAAAACTGGTAAACCACAGCGCAGAGGTAAAATCAATTTGATTGGAAGACTGCAACTCAGCACTGAACGATCCCAAATGGAAGATAACCACTCTATTGTTCAACTTCGGATATTGCGGACGCAAGAAGCAATCATCAAAATATTAAAAATGAGAAAACGCATCACAAATACTGCTTTACAGGTAAGTTACTCACAACAGATAAGTATTTTTAAACAAAACTCTTGGCTCTGATCTTGACATTATGAAACATTGATTAGGTTTACTACTAGTTGAAAATATGTATTTAATAATTTTGACAAAGTATTGTTAATTTCCCATGGGGTGCCAGGATAGAATTGCACCTCCCCATATCATACCATGGGTGTCGTAAGAGGCGACTAAGGGAGAAATACTGGAAGGTGGGCAGCAGTGCCTTCTAAAGAACTGTCATCTTACACTGCAATTCCCAAGCCATCTGCAAATACCCTCTTAGTAGGGGAGACTGTGTTCAGCAGTGGACGATCCGGCTGATACAGTACAGTACATTGTTAATTCAGTCAAAATAAGCCCTGGCCTCGTAAAATAATAATCATAATGGACTCAAAACCTGCCACTTTAGGATAATAGAAATTCACAGCTTTATGGTATAATAATTATTATGATCTGTTCCTCATTACAAGCATTGTTTTACAGAGTGAACTTGTGGAAATATTGAAGAACATGTTCTTGCCTTCAAAAAAGATGATAAAAGAGCAGCTGGAATGGCTCATTGAACATAAATACATGCGACGGGATGATGAAGACATCAACACTTTCATTTACATGGCCTAGAGACCATCAACCATATGAGCATAATGAAATCAATAAATTATTTAATCATATCAATGCTTTGTAATTTTAGATTTATAATAACTAGTGTTAAAATGTCACCCAATTTGTTGTAGTTTAACAAATGTATTGTGATACTTAACTGAAATTAGATAAAAATATTTTTACATTATAGGTAAAATAATAACTAAGTATTTTTTTTGCTTTTATTTAATACATAATATAGATACAATATAATGTATAAAAGTTAAAATATAATATTAGTTCTTTGCAGGCTCTATAGTTTCGCCTCCTTGAATTTGTCCCCAGCCAATTAATCTGCAAAAAACATTTTACTCATTATTTGTTGACATATAATTGAAGTTAGTTTGAACTAAGTTTAGTCAAAGTGACTGAATATGGTAAGATGTTCCATTTTCTAAAAATAAACTGGATAGGTTTGAGTTTAATTTGGTGTAAAATATGTTTTTATTTGCAAGGCAATACCCGTGGGGTGCCGGTCTAGAATTTCACCCCCCCATCTCTACCCGTGGGTGTTGTAAGAGGCGAACAGGGGTAACACACCAGAAGGTGAGCAGCAGCACTATCTGAGGAACTGATATTACACACTGCAATCCCCAAACCCTGTGGGGATTATGGCAAACCCCTCCATATTGGGATAGTCCACTGCTGAACACAACCTCCGTGTTCAGCAGTGGACTATCCGGCTGATACAGTACAGGGTATACTCCAAATGCGTACCTGCCTTGTGACCACTATCATGTAGAAAATCGGTCACCAAGTACTTAAGAGTGTGACTTGGCTATCCTTCGGAGCCAGTTGACAATCTATGTTTAGCCTGTTTAACATCACATCACCAGTAACCAGTTTCAAGCAGGTTGAGTAGTGTCATAATAAAAGAAGAAGAGTTATCAAAAGGCAAATTTTGAACATGTCTTTAGAATGAGGGTATCTCTAACAGATATAAATGTAAAAAAATCAGCAAATGTGAGTCTGACACGCATAGGAAGAGTTCCGTACCATATCATCACTACATAGTATAAAACAAAGTCGCTTCCACTGTCAGTTTTTTTTAATAGATAGAGTAATTCAAGAGAAAGGTTTATGTTTATGTATAATACATGCATAATATAGTAGAGAAACACTGATAATTTTAGAGGTTTCTAATGTGATGTCGTAAATGAACACATTTTTAAAAAAAATCCGGATGGTGTATGTCTATCTCTATTGGATAACCCAAAATATAAATTTTATCCTTAACTTTTTAAGAGAAATAATGACTTATTTACGAAGTGTTTTTAAGCAATACAGCATTAATCCTTGTCCAATTAAGTATATTAAAAACAATGCGCGTTTAATATAGATCAATATCTTCTTTAAAGAATGTAATTGAAATGAATATTTTCGATGATATTACAGATTATTTAGTATCAGCATTGCAACCGTGCGAAGCCGGGGCTGGTCGCTAGTTATAATCTAAATTACAACGTTTTTAGTTTTCACGACGAGTACGGAACCCTTTGTGCGTGAGTCCGACTCGCACTTGGCTGATTTTTTGTATTTGTACGGCAACAGATATACATCATCTGTGAAAATTTCAACTGTCTAGCTATCACGGTGCCTGGTGACAAACAGATGGACAGTGGAGTGTTGGTAATAGGGTCCCGTTTTTACCATTTGGGCATGGGACCCTAAAAATAGATATTCTAGAGGATATGAGAACTATAATGCCTGAAATTTGGAATCGTGTTTTCATTTAAAAACACGATTTATATTTCTCTGAATAGAAGATCAAAATCATGAATATACCTCTAAAGTTTTGCCTAATCAAGTTTGGTGTCTACATATATAGAATATCGTATCAACACACATTTCATTAACTGATACATAGCCACTAGGTATGATACAGTAACCAAGTTTTTATTTCTGAATTCGAAATGAAGAAATATATAAAAAAAACATTTATAGTCAGAAATGTATGTTTTTAGTATTCCAAACAAAATTACCACATTAACACGTAGGGAGTTCCCTACCTACAGCTTTCTTCAAATATGAACACACCAGTCGTAACTGTGTCATTACTACAGACTGTGTAATCGGCCTCCAGACTAGATTATTTTTTTTATTTATTCCTCGCAGTTAAATATTTAGTGGTGAAGCAGACTTTCTACTCGAGGGTGGTCGCTAGCCAGGCGGGCATTCTCAAAATGCCCTTCCACCATGCGGTGAAGCTTATAGCCCGCGGCGGGATTGCTGTTGCACGTCCATTGCCAATATCACTGAGCCATCACTGCTTCAAAATTAGCTATTATATGACTTTGCTATTGTATAACTTTGATTATGGTAACTCACCGCCAGTGGTTTTCGACTCTTCTGCTTAGCGCGACTTTTTCTCCGATCTCTGTGCACACGGGGTTGGTGAGAGCGATCTTTGCCAGATCGGCCTTTGTCGCGAGCACGCGCCCGCCAGTACTCAACGAACCGATGTTCACCAGGAGGACCTGCAACCAAACAATTGTAGAATGAAAACTTGAAAATTGAATTAATAAATTCATGCGATTGTTTAAAATTATTTCAGTACTATTAGATCCGTCGTCTGTGAAGTCTGTGTTGAGATTTTGTAGTGCTTTATATTTAAAATTTTTCAAATTTATTTTATTTTTCTACAAAAATGTTGGCCTTAATTATCTTAAAACTATTCTAGAACTAGACAATGTTTAATGCAATTTAAGTAAGATAACACATAATATCTCTAGCTCTCACGGTAGGATTCCCTGTGTTTGTGAGAGCTAGTTCACTCCGTTAGGGTCTAAGTTAACATAACTAAAAATGCTTCAAGTTCAATTCCTCTAGAGTTAATAGTATTTCTGTGCCACCACATCATCACTTACCATCAGGTGAGATAGTGGTCAAAGGCTAGCCTAACAGCTATAAAAAAAAAACCTATGTAGTAAAAACATAATCAATCCTTAATTATATTTATGTTAAAGAAATTCGAGAGCCGTCAAAGCTGCAAATTTAAAAAAAAAAAAAAAAACACATTTTCTATGGGTCTATCTTAAAACAACAGATAAGAAATTAGACATTTCCGTATATTTTGTACCATGTCCTCTATTCAACTAACAAATACAAAAACGCTAAAGCATAATTGTAGTTTTGAAGCTGTAATTAAAACCAGCAAACATTTTTACCTAAACGAGCGAAGCCCTAGTACTTAGCCAATTTTTATAACTAAGTATTTACTGGCCTGACTATCAAACATACCTCATTCTTGGTTAATTTCTGTACTTTGGCTGCCTTCTTGTCTCCTTCCGTACGAACGCCGAGAAGACGCTTGAGCAGGTAATACGATACTTCAAGCTTCACGAAGATTCCGGGCAATGCTCCCACTGCACCAAGCACCTGTAATAATAACAATTATTCATTATCACAATAACGAATTGATACTATATACTTATTCTAGCCAGATCACAGTTGTTTTAAATTAGATTTGTTTTTACAGTTTTTATTTTTACCATCATCAGATAGTTACTATTACTTAGAAAGGGTCTCTATCCGAACGATATCTTCTTAAAAAGACAATCCAGGTGAAAAGCTGTGAAAGCAGTTTACCAATGTAGCCGAATCACAACTCAGCTAGATGACGTTAAAGCAGAAAGCCCATTGTCAATTCAGCTGGACATAATTAAAACAGAATGAGCAAGGAGCAAAACGTCTGAAATTGCAAATAGCCTGTATCAGAACACCTAATTAGCCGAAGGTCAAATTAATATATAGGATATGAAAGTGAACAAGTTCAATTTTTTGAAAATTTTTGAATTATGAAATCTTATTTGAATTACACATGCGCGCGTTCTATTTGTCTCATTTGTTTCCCAACACCCTAAAAATTGGGTTCGATCCTGGTGCCGACTCCAAAGTGGCTATCTTGGTGCCGAATCCGAAGTGGTCATTGGGCGCCAAGCGTTACTAGGCAAGAAGTACAACTTGTGTAGTGAGACACTGACCTGACCGACAAGTCTGTCGGCGCGACACAGGGTGGGTTCGATCTTGGTGCCGACTCCGATAAGGCCGCCGGGAACAGCGTACTGCAGCTCGTTCTGCTCCGCGAATAGAGACACGATGCGGGAGAAGATCGGCCGACAGGTAAGCTTGCCGTCCGCGTCCTTGCTCACTAGGCCTGGTCGAACCTGCATCAAACATCTATTAATGGAAAGTCTTTTTGTTAAAACTGGTGGTGGGGTACAAAGTGTACCCCACATACATATTGCAAATCAGCTTTCAAGCAATATTACTGTACTGCATCAGCCGGATCGACCACTGCTGAACACAGCCTCCCCCATTATAGGGGGGATTTGCCATAATCCCCACGCTTGGCAGAAAGCGCTGCTGCCCACGTTCTGGTGTGTTACCCTTAGTCGCCTCTTACGACACCCACGGGTAGAGATGGGGGGGGGGGGGGTGGGTGACATTCTAGCCCGACACCCCACGGGTAGCAAGCAATATAATTGTTAGCATTTATTGTATTAAATAACCACTACTATGCAGATACACTTATTCTGGTATCTAATACTATCAAACATAATTCACCAATATAAAACATTTTTCTCGAACCATTCTCGACCTCATGACTTGATAGTAGTCAAATGATAACCTATCAGCAGTAAAAATAAAAGGAGGCTAATATAATATAAGCACTAAAAACTTAAGCTTTAAAAAAAAAAACAATCGTAAATGGCGACTCTAATCATGCCTTTTCAATGTTACACTCGCAGGGTTGTATTGTTATATTATCACCTCGATCTCCATCCCGACAGTGAGAACTCCTTGCAGGATAGAACCTCCGGCAACGCCACCGCGGAGGTCGTCCACTTCGCACCCGGGCTTGTTCACGTCAAAGGAACGGATGACGATCATGCGCGGCGGAGATGTGAAGTCTCGTAGTGGAACGGGAATCTTTTTCGTTACGTACTCGCAGAGAACCTGAAATTTTTGCAATGTGGTAATGATCTTATCCTGATGCGTTCGTGATTGCTGCTATCCTAGGGTTTGGACCAGAACTATGCATAGCCTCATACAATCAGATGATATTTGTAGTAACTGATTCATAAAATACGCATACATAATATGCTGATAGTGCTTTGTCAAAGTTTGTTACTTGTCTAAATTATAGAAGCGCATATAAAACTTGACAATTTTTTGTCAATCTCAATCTCAAGTCTTTGACAATCAAAATTGTCAAGTTCAATATTCATATGTTAATCTGTCAATGTTAATATGGATTACTTCGGTCTTTGATCAATTTAATTCAAGGTTATCATATCAAAAATATCAGTGAGAAAAGTGCAGTAGTCCGATTTTCTGTAACACTGGACTACTGAGAGGAAATAGAAACATTAGTCCGATCAACGAACTTAATTATCGGACTGCTAATACTAGACCAGATATTCGATGTAAACTGTTGTATCCCGACTTAATAAGATGTAAAAGTAACAGCGAAAATTTAAGTTAGTTAAGGATGAAAGTAGTTTATAATATTTTATAATTTCCCTAAGTATACCATTAGGAACTGCTCTTGCACAATCTCTCTTTCTTCCAATACTTGACTATGCCAATTTCCTGTTTTTGGTGTCAATAAAGAGTTATCGTATCATATCGTAGGAACATAACCAAAAACATGAAATTGCTCTATAAGGAATTTAAGGCATGTCTTGTGGTTTCAATTCAACTGTACACAGAATCTAGGACAATCTTACCTCAATATTATATTTTAACTGAGCCGATATGGGTATGATGGGCGCGCCTTCAGCAACGGTTCCCTGCACGAACTTGACTATCTGTTCGTGTTGCTCCTTTGCTTGACCTTCCTTTACAAGATCAATCTTGTTCTGAAGTATGAGTATGTGCTTTAACTTCATAATCTCAATCGCCGCTAGATGTTCACTAGTCTGAGGCTGGGGACATGATTCGTTACCTGTCAATATTTGGGAAATAATTCATTATTGGGTTATTACCCGCATTTTAGTTTTGCTGAGTTTCGGACATCCATAAAAGATGACGAATGGATGTTGATAAAGGAAGTATACTTAACAAATTTTATGAACATGGTTGCATCCCAGAGCCATGGAGCACCCAAATTATTATCCCCGTACTAAAGCCAGGCAAGAATGCCTCAGATCCTAACTCACGACGGCCAATCGCCTTATCCTGTGTTTTAGCTAAAATTTCAGAACTCTTAATCAAAAACAGGCTTGAATGGTTGGTGGAAAGCAGGAAACTCCTTGCGAAAACACAATTTGGGTTTAGGAAGGGCATGAGCACTTTTGATAGTCTGTGTATTTTAACAACTGAAATTCATCATGCTTTTAAAAAAAAAGAGTACCTCATAGGCGTGTTTTTAGACGTAGCAGCTGCTTACGACAATGTTCTTCTCCCTGTGCTCAGAGACAAGCTGTCACAGCTGAGTATTCCCGCGAGAATGACACGCTTTATCTGCTGCTTCCTGACACAAAGGTCAATCCTAATTAGAACTGACAACGCATTCCTATCACCTAGATTTGTCTGGAAAGGCCTACCCCAAGGCTCAGTACTAAGTCCTCTTCTGTATAGTATATATACGTGGGACCTGGAACTCTCAGTTGATTCATTTTGTCAAGTCCTCCAATATGCTGATGACCTGGCTCTATTCATGACTACTAAATCGATTTCTGAAGCGGAAAATAAACTCAACACAGCGCTAAGTTACCTTAGTGTGTGGCTGGATGACCATGGTCTAAGCATATCAGCCCAAAAAAGTTGCTCGGTTATTTATACCAGAAAGAAAATGATTCCCAGTGCTAATATTATTTATAAAAACGAAAATATTCCCCAACAAAACATAGTTAAATTTTTAGGCGTTCTATTAGACTCTAGACTGAATGGAGTAGCTCATTTCAATTATGTTGTTGAAAGATGTGAAAAGAATATCAACATTCTCCGCTCCCTCTCCGGAGTTTGGTGGGGATCCCATCCATTTTCTCAAAAATTACTATATAACGCAATTATTCGAAGCCATTTAGATTACGGTTCGTTTCTCTTAGATCCTGGCAACAAAGCTGCAATGGACAAACTCAATAAAATTCAAGCCAAATGTCTCCGCATAATCCTGGGGGCGATGAAATCTTCTCCTATTAACGCAATGCAGGTAGAATGTGTTGAACCCCCTCTCCAATTGCGTCGTCAATTCCTTTCTGATAGGTTCTATTTCAAATTAGTTCAAAATGCAGATCACCCTCTTATTGGAAAGATTGGAAAATTATATGACCTGTATCATTCCCTTGGTTTTAGGTCTGAAGAAAACCTCCCATGTATTGTACGTAGCTTCCTGAAATATTCCCGACTCCCATACCCTATAGCTCAATTTCACGGTAACCCCTTATTCTCTGTAAGTTACGAATCTTTGATATTCCAACCCTCCATAATTCTCCATTTCGGCATTGATAAGGACTCAATTGAACCCTCTAAACTATTTTCTCAAAAAATTCTGTCTAACTGGAAAGACTGGCTTGCAGTGTACACAGATGCATCCAAACTGTCACCAGATAGTGATGTTGGGGTTGCAGTTTGGATCCCGAAATATAGAATTATATTAAACAATAAATGCCCTCCTATAGCTTCAGTATTTACTGGAGAGTCTATTGCCATCTTAGAAGCCATTATGTATGTGAACTCGCACAAGATTCCTCAAACAATTATTTTTACAGACTCAAAAAGCTGCCTGCAGTCTATTCTATCTAATCAATTTAAATGTAAAACTAGGTTCCCTATTATCTTAAAAATCAAAGAAGCACTATACCAAAACTTTCAGCTAGGCCTAAAGCTAGTCTTAGCATGGATACCCAGCCATGTAGGTATTCCTGGCAATGAAACTGCTGACTCATGCGCCAAAGCTGCGGTGTCCCAAGGCAATAGGGACTATTTTAAAATTTATACACATGACCTTGCTCTAACTTGTGAGTCTCAAATGCGGATTTCTTGGGATAAGTACTGGAAAAACTCTTTAATATCCAAAGGAAAATTTTATGGCCAACTTCAATACTGTATACCTTCAAAGCCTTGGTTTTTTAAGTTTAAAAAAGCGAATAAAATTGCAACATCGACTATATGTCGCTTACGCTTGGGTCACTCATGTACTCCAGTCTTTTTGGCAAAAATTAGAATCCGAGACCACTCAATCTGTGAATGTGGCCTTGACGAGGGCACTGCAGATCACATTTTTTTCAACTGTCCGATGCTCCGCTGTTCTCTCTATGATATGCTTCCCCCAGATATCCCCCGTCCTACTAACTTATGCTACCTTTTATCCCTTGCTTTTTCTCCTTTGATAAACATTTTAATTAAATTTATTGTTATTAATAAAATTAAGTTGTAGATAGTTAAATTTATATATCTCCATATGTTTATAATAAGAAGTATGTATAGTATATAACCAGTATTATATGTATGTCTAATATTATTTGTGTTGTCCTGTATACGTCTTATGCGTTATTTTCAGATAAATATACCCAGACGCAAAATTGATGATCCTGGCTGAAAACACCGATCACTCTTCCGAGCACCGACCAATCTCCTTCGTTTATTTTCTACTTATCCTACGTGACATTGGCGAAATTGTGGCAATGCTGCAGAGGCCATTAAGTTAAAAAGTTGAAGGAAGTATACATGAGAGTAGGTCCGAATGGAACGGTTCGAAGATCGCTGCTAATTTATTCTGACCATTGTGTAAATAGTATGCTAATAGATATTAACTTCATTTAGACATTTTGTTTTGAAAACAAAGCGCATTATGAAGTTCTAATTTTACAAATAATTCATATTCATTACCATTTCAGTAAGACAGCAAGGCTTTAGTCTTTTTTTATACTTTAATGCATAGTTGGATAGTCCAGTCAAAATAGACAAAAGCGTTATGAAAATTCCCAGAAAGCTGATAATTGATATAAACCATATATTCATAATGTTAAACTCGAAACTGTTTTTTTAGAAATAAAATAGAATTAAGATATGACTGATGCAAAATGCGTCTACATTTACTTACCAGCAATGAGTAGAAGAGCCGCGTCCATGACCGCGGCGCCGTTCAACATGGTGGCCATAAGGATGTCGTGCCCAGGGCAGTCCACGAAGCTCACGTGACGCACCAGCTGGAAGCGGCCATTGCACGCGGGCCGCAAGCACGGGAAACTATCATCTTTCGAGGACCCACCAGAAATAAAGCTCGTGGGCCGTGGGCATTTCGGATTGTCGCATTTGTAGATTTTGGCATTAGCGTAACCTGGATAACGTTAGGTAGGAACACATGTAAGATGATTTATTATCATTATAAATAATATGGTGCACACATTCTGCAAGTATGGGAAGCTATAACTTTTTGGGGAACTGCCAGAAATGAAGGTGTGGGTAGCGGGTATCCCTTATATTCATATTTGTTAGAAGAATTTTAACATGTGTAGTGGTTTCCCTCGTTGTCATTTATTTGTTTGATTCGTCCCTTTACTTATTAATTTAGTTCTGCAAAATCAGCGTCCGTTGTGAATCAATAATTTCAGAATGTAGTAGTGTAATTAGTATTCTACCGGAAAAATAATATATATGAATAATTAGAATGTATGGTTCTCCGGGGAATACCGGAAACCGTTAAGTTACATATTAATTTATTTAAAAGAAACGTGTCGACCATCTTGGATTTCAAAACGTATATCATTTTTGTAATCGTCATCCAAAAACACTCGAATTTAGGACAGCGATGAATGTTGGTTACAAGAGTGCTGTTAAACAATCAGCTCCATGAATTGTCACTTTGAGAGAGAGAGGAATTACTTAGCACTCCATTGATTTACTTTTGACTTTAAAGGCTGTATCTTTGGAATGGTAATAAGCGGGCAGTTGAAATTTTCACAAAATGTGTTAAGGCAAACAAAATATTTAGAAATATAAGGGTCCCCATAGAAACGTTTTTTGGTTTTATCGTAAAATTGGTAATATATACAAGCGTCAACCTTGGTATGATTATATTCCAAAATATAAATTCTAATATACACCAACAAATAATAAAAACTGGCAAAGTACAGCTAGGAACTCCCACTAAGGATCTCAAACTGTATTTGAAATATAACAATGTACTATAAAGTACCTTTTGAGTTGGTAAGTAAAGCTTGGTGTGTGTTTCCAACTTGCATTTAGCCAGTTTGTTTTATTCTACTTTTCATAAACAATATACTAACTCTTTGGCGAGCTTCGTGTAATTCATTCTGCTAAATACTACCGAACACCGAACAGAACTAGGAGTTAAGATTTCAGAGGACTTGAAGTGGGAAGCCCATTTGACATCAATCACTAAGAAACCTAAAAGTCTTATATACCTCATTAGAAATGCCTTTGGCGCTTTGACGCCTGAGATGATGTTACAGATCCACAAAACCTTTGTAAGACCAATCTTAGAGTATGCATTTCAAGTCTGGAGCCCCTATTTTGTTAAAGACATTGAACTCCTCGAGAAGGTACAACGCAGCTTTATAAAAATACCACGAGTCCTAAAACGACAGCCATATGAAGAACGCTTAAAAGTATTGAAACTCACAAGTTTAAAAGATCGCAGGGATCGTGGAGATCTAATTGAGACATATAAGATCTTACATAGACATTATGACCTTCAAGATTTCGAAAAAATGTTTATACGCAATGATAATGTGCATCTAAGAGGCCACCACCTTAAGTTATGTGCCAGCTCTTCAAATAACAATGCTCACAAACATTTTTTCAGCAAACGAGTAGTCAATGCATGGAACAAACTTCCGGAAGACGTAGTTTCAGCCCAAACTGTAAATCAGTTCAAGAATCAACTCGACAAATATCTTAATGTTAAAAAAAACTAGTAGAGAGTAGCAGGATACAGACAACTATCAGTTGTTACAACTGTCTGCCTGATAATAAATAATAATAATAATAAATTTGAGTCAAATCTCACCTTATATTATTAAATATAATTTATGGAAACTACAGCTAGTTCAGAAATTTTGAGACATTGGAGCTGGTAGCATCACTGGGGGGGATACACATAAAGGAGTTGTGCCTAACTGAAGGAGGATGATATAATGCAATATTGTGGATGGTGTCACTGGCAAATGATAGTTTTTGTTAACAGTTTATTTGTATCAGCTTTCTTTGTCATGCTATGAATGGCTAAAGACAATATACTTGCATTATGCTTTCCTTATATATATATGAATATAGACTATTACCTATAGCCATTCATATCTATGGGAGAGGGTGTATAAAAACAATGTGTATAATTTGTATTTTAATAACTAAGTGTCTTAATTTTTCTAAACAATATATCATATTATAAATCTATAATACTACAAACAGTACAGCATTCACCTTTAAAATCCAATAATATAATTGGTGGAAACATTTTACGCCCTAATACTCTGTATCGACAATATTGATGTACCTACCTACATATTTCATGATTATCTTACTAATTCCATAAATATTTAATTCCTTATTTCATATAGGCATCATATGAGCACCCAAATTTACTATTATAATTCAAAGAGTGCAGTAATAGGTATACAGCAGAGCCACAATATTCGTAACCCCTGGTAATCTGAATGTCTCTTTAATCCAAACATCCCCCTCCCCCTGGCCTCGTCAAACTGCCATTTTTTAGTAACTAGCAGTACCACAACGACAGAGGCAGTAACCATGTAATACATTATGTTGAATAATCCACTATATAGCTTATGCATTTTAAATTATGGCTTCAGCATCTATATTATTATTGGCATACACTTTTAAACATATGCCATACATTGTATGTTTTTGAATGAATTTTATTCCAATAAAATTTTACTAACCTTTAAAACTGTGCAACATTTTTTCTGTATTATACATTTGAAGCTTCCTATTAATTAAGCTGAAGGCTCGTTCTTCATTTGTTACAGTGTACTTTATTTTAGCATAGTACCAAATAAAACTTAGTGAGAATAATGTACGCTGTAAATACCATTACTAAACAAAATTATTATTCATAACATTCTATATATTATTATTAGATAACATCAAAATTAGCTGGCATTGGGCTACCTCTTAAAAATATCGTATATTGTCATTGGCTTTATTCAAAATGTAAAAATATCAAGTGTTTTATATAAACTAAACATTCTAAATCTTATTCTATATTATCATTAATAGTTTTAAAAAACCTACCTAGTCTAAGAATAACATTCTTAAAAAATTATAAACAGTAGAAGGCACATCAGTACTATAAAAATACTCTTCTAGAGCATTGAAGCTTCAGGGGTATATAATCACATCATTTCTGGATTAAGTCATATTATTTATTGAATGTTGAGATTCCACTATTTGGGATATTATTTAGATGAAATTCTGGTGTCCTTTTTTATTAAATTTTATCAGAACAAGTACTTCCTACATTTTATTGTTCCACACTTGCATTCTGTCCGATTTCTCAATGCAGCCATATTCTGCTGCTGAAGCTCAAACCTAGATTTTACAGGTGTTGTTGGGCCATCTGCTGTGCCAGCATCTGATCCATTAGGAATTTTAACATCAATATCGCAAATGCTTTCTCTACTAGTAGTAGAACTGCTTGCAGTAGCTTCATTATCATCAGCATCAGAACACTTTTGCAAGTAATCAAAGCATATCTCTTCACCAATTTCAATGTCACAAGTAGCAAATAATGCTAACATTGGGAGGTTAGGATCAAGACAATCTGCCCACACTGCCCAAACTCCAAGATTGGGATCACATGAATGGTTGATGAAATGGGATACATTCCCAAGATTTGCTGCATCTACGACATATGGGTTTTCAACAGAGTTAAAGTCGAGATCAAATAGATAAGTCAAGCCATTAGCATCATACTCTCGTCCTCTTTTTTCAGCTTCTTCAAATGTTATAACCTCACCAACATACTGGCAGATGAACTGTCCCTGCCTGATCTTTTGTTCAGTTCTTACACCCCAACCGCACCCATTTGAAGTACGAAATATAGTCAACTTGATATTTCGTCCATGCTGTACAACACGATTACTGCATTCTGATGAGCACTTACAAGCTTTGTTACATTCATAGATAGGTGTACCCGATGCCACACGAAGTCTTTTATTCACAGTATAGGCATAAAGACCAGCTTGCATGCCACAGCATGATTTAGAGCGGCAGTTGCAAGCAACGCAGTCACACCCAATAGGAGGTTCATCAGGTATCACAACTCCAGCGCCAGGGATGGATTGGTTAATGTAGGTAAAATTTTCTGGTGGGCCAGCCAAATCAGCATTGTTTTCTACCACAAGCCTCTTACATTTATCAACCTGGTTTAGATGTTCTTCCCATTGCTTCAATTTCATCAGCTGTTGACATCTTTTTCTAGCTAGCACAAACAGTTGTAAAGCATCCCTAGTTTCCTGAACAAGTTCTGCAACATGATTTTCATACTTAATTGGTAAATTGATCATAGATATTAGTTTGAGTGTCAGAGTGTCTCTTAATTTTGAAAGCTCAGTATCCTCCAGTTCAGGTAGTCTTTTGATAAGATTTTCTTCAGCAAGTAGATTACCAAATGACAATTCCAATTTAAGCTCTTCAATTTTATCGCAGTATTGTACTTCTTCTTCAGCTAGAAATTCTTTAATAACTGCCGGGCAGTTGTCAAGGTTATTGATGGGCTCCCAGGTATTCTCATCATCTGAGTATCCTTTCCATTTCACAAAGAAATACTCTTTGCCTGATTTATATTCAAAGTCTATGATTTTTTCTATAATGAATTCTTCAGGTTCTCTGGTGTTTCTGCTCTTCTTTTGTTTCTTAGCTGCAGGAATATCTTCTTCAGGATCCAATGACAACTGCCTTTTCTTAGATCTTACAAACTTTTCAAAGAAAATGATTTCATGTCTCTCGTCCTCTCTTTCACGGAACATTTTTACAACTGAGTCCGACAGGCGCTCTGCAACATACCATGTGTATTTGGTTAAAAATAAATCCAAAAGAGAAATTATATTACAGTATTATTTCAGAGTAATTTAAAAATTTGTATAGGTACTGTTCACATGGTACATTACATAGCAGCCGTTTAAACCAATGTTGATCTACTCTTTTATGTAATATTAGGAAAAATTGCCCTGTATAAAACATTTGCAGTTATTCTTTGATTAGATATGGTACATATGAATTCAATGAATATAAGTAGAATAGGAACTGACAGTATGAACATTATAGTTTTTTATGTAATGTAAACTATTATTTTTAATAAAATATTTGTGTGTTTTGGAATTTATATGTATGTTTTTTTGACTACAAACATCCTGTAATTGGTATATTTATGTATCCATTAGTCGCAAATGTACACATAATAGTTAATAGAGATGCAGGAATATCCTCTAGGATACTAGAGTTTTAGTTTTACCAAGTAACCAAGTATGACTCAGTTTTAGCTTGTGAAACCAAGTATTAGTACTCAGTTCGATACTGATGGAATTCAATTCAATATGCATATACGTAACTATGTAATTTGCCAATTTAGAGGACTGAAACAGTTGGGACAATGGATGTAAAAGATCATAAATTTAGAGATTTGTTGACAAAATTGAAGAAGACAAAACAAAAGTGAAAGTACCTTTTGCAATTCTTTGTTTGTGCCAATTGGTATAGGGCATTATGCTTCAAAAACTTATATTAAAATATAACAATAAGAAGAGTCACAGAACTTGAAAAATGAAGACCCATCTGAAGGACCTAAAAATTTTAAAACTAAGGCATCATCATCATCTATGACTTTGGAATCAAGTGCAAAATATTATCAGATGCAACAAACCCTTCAGATGTACAATGTTAGACAAATGATTTCCACATTAAATCCACAACACTATAGTCAAAATGATAGCAACTGACAACCAATCTATATAATATAGAAAATAATAGTCTAAAGACTGATGCAGATCTCAAAGCCTTGATCCCGGTAAGAAAAAGCTACATAAAGTTGTCATAAAAAATATTACGTCAAAATGAGAAAAACATGTAAATAAATTTTATATTATTGTATGAATGCTCACTACTTTAAATTTTGTTTTTAATACTCTTACCAAAATCCAACAAATTTTGAATGATTAGTGTTTATTTAAACCAAGTTATTTGGCCTAGTATGAGTAATACTAAAAAAAGATTTTGCAAGTACCAAGTAGTAAACAAGTACTCAATGCATCTTTACTAGTTACAGATTTAATAAAAGATGTCACTCATCAATCAATTTAATAATAGTTATTGCATGTTGAAACTATGCATCTTTGTGATTAATACTAAATATATATATTTATTTTTTATAATATATGTAGTTAAAAATCAGACAAATACTTTATCCTAGAAATATTGAAAATTTTAGATAGTTTTCACCAACAATGGTTATATACTCTATTGTTAAACCTATTTATGAAAAGAATTTATGAGGGTTTGTGTCAGAATGCAGCAAAACTTACAAAAATTGTGCTGCAAGAGCAACAAGTCCCATTTTAGTAAATTCGAAATAAGGGGATGAAGATGAGGTTGAATTAGTATTCAATCTCATCTTGTGTCATCAGTGGCATTTTTTTTTCTTATGGTAGTTATTACTACCATAAGAAAAAAAAATGCCACTCCTATGTCTAATGTGTATCATACTGCAAGCATCATACATACCCAATTTGATAGTAATGTTTCTTTCCAACTCATTCTTGAATCTAACAGTCTGGACTCCTGAGATAGCTTTCACAACAGTGGATTTACCATGAGCTACGTGTCCAATGGTACCAATGTTGATAGTGGCTTGCCTTGATATTACCTCAGGCGACAGAGCAGATAACTTTGTGACATCCTACAATTAAAAACAGTTGTCATATTATAGCAAAATTTTATATATTATAATTAATGTTAAGAAAGTTTCCAAACACCTAAAATACAATAAAATAAACATTTCTCAAAAGTTCACAAGCAAAGCATTTTGGAAACTAGCACAGAGGTTATGTTATTTATAGTGTTTAATATTTTAACAATATCGTCATTGTATTTCATCTACTGCAAATTGATATTCAGAAGATGTGTAAAAACATTTAAAATAGAACAACAGCTAGAAGGCAGTTTATTCTACTCACCAATTTGGTTAGATCTTGCTGATGCAAGTTCGATGTTACACTTCGCCCTTCATTTGACGCCATGATTATAGTTATGTGTTGTACTTATTGCTTTTACTTTTTATTCCTGTATTAGAAGCAATAGAAAAACAGTGTTTTAGAACATTTATCGACAAAATCTCAATCTTACATTCAATAAACGTAGGCAAATCGCGGTTCACGTTCACGAATTGAGGAAGTTTTTTTTTTAATTTATTAGGGTATTTTCCATTAGTCGCTAAGAACGTTATTTTCGATAATTTTGATCACATCTGCGTCTCTGGTTGTGATCACGTGATCGTTTGTAACTGTCATCCCCGTTCCATTTTTGGATAAGAACGCTAAGAATGCCACTAAAACTTGCCACTTCTGTCACTTTGACATTAGATGTAGCGTTTAAGGCAAAAATAACGCCAAGACCCATGTGGAAAACTTTTTGGGAGTGTGATCGTTTTTAGCGAATCTCACTCAAATGGTACGCACCCTTACTCGGACGCACTGTGCAAGTAAGGCCGTACTCCACTTGACGCCACTATCGTTATTTTCGTTAATTTAGACCACATTTTGCGTCTATGGATATACCATTTATATGAACCATAGACATAAAATGTGCTCAATTATCGAAAATAACGATAGTGGAGTCAAGTGAAGTACGCCCTACTCGGACGTTACTGGGTCCATACCATTTGAAATTTAATTCGCCAAAAACGCTAAAAACGATCACACTCCCAAAAAGGGTATGTTCCATTTGTCGCTAAGAACGTTAATTTCGATAATTTTAATCACATCTGCGTCTGTGGTTGTGATCACTGTGATCGTTTGTAACTGTCATCCCCTGTTCCATTTAGGATAAGAACGCTAAGAATGCCAATCAAATTTGCCACTTCTGTCACTTTTGACATTAGATGTAGGGAATTCAAACTGTTCCAGTAGCCTCATAGCGTTTATGGCGAAAATAACGCCAAGACCCATGTGGAACAACTTTTTGGGAGTGTGATCGTTTTTAGCGTTTTTAGCGAATCTAACTTCAAATGGTATGCACCCCAAGTTGTTCCAGATGGGTCTTGGCATTATTTTCGGCGTAAACGCTATGAAGCTACTGGAACAGTTTGAATTACCTACATCTAGGGTGCATACCATTTGAAGTTAGATTCGCTAAAAACGCTAAAAACGATCACACTTCCAAATAGTTGTTCCACATGGGTCTTGGCGTTATTTTCGCCATAAACGCTATGAGGCTACTGGAACAGTTTGAATTCCCTACATCTAATGTCAAAAGTGACAGAAGTGGCAAATTTTAGTGGCATTCTTAGCGTTCTTATCCTAAATGGAACAGGGGATGACAGTTACAAACGATCACAGTGATCACATCCACAGACGCAGAATGTGATCAAAATTATCAAAATTAACGTTCTTAGCGACTAATGGAACATACCCCTAATGTCAAATGTGACAGAAGTGGCAAATTTTAGGGTATATTCCATTAGTCGCTAAGAACGTTATTTTCGATAATTTTGATCACATTTTGCGTCTATGGTTGTGATCACTTTGATCGTTTGTAACTGTTCTCCCCAGGATGGCGATTCTCGTGCAGTGATATGAATATCATAGTAGATAAATATCGAGAAAACATGGCGAATATCGAGTCGTGTAGTTTTGTGTTATTCTCGCAATATCACTATCGATAAATATCAATTCCTAGCGATCGACACGCAACATTGCGATATCGTGATTATCATTATACTTGCTATACACATGAACACAAGTTCATTTGTGGACATATTCTTATATCTACCACTCGCGAGAATAGCATTTTTGTGAATAATCGATATTAATAGTCTATAGGTGACACGGGATAAATATCGAGAATCGATAAATTTATCCCAATTTTGAGAATTGCCCCCCTGTTCCATTTAAGATAAGAACGCTAAGAATGCCACAAAAATTTCAAAAAACTAAAAGTTAAATTCGCTAAAAACGCTAAAAACGATCAAACCCCCAAAAAGTTGTTCCACATGGGTCTTGGCGTTATTTTCGCCATAAACGCTACATCTAATGTCAAAAGTAACAGAAGTGGCACATTTTAGGGGCATTCTTAGCGTTCTTATCCATAATGGAACAGGGGAACCGGAGAACAGTTACAAACGATCACAGTGATCACAACAATAGGCGCAGAATATGATCAAAATTATCGAAAATAACGTTATTAGCGTCAAATGGAATATACCCTATGGTGCACCGGATTTGTCATAGATCAAGGGTGCATACCATTTGAAGTTAGATTCGCTAAAAACGCTTAAAACGATCACACTCCCAAAAAGTTGTTCCACATGGGTCTTGGCGTTATTTTCGCCATAAACGCTATGAGGCTACTGGAACAGTTTGAATTCCCTACATCTAATGTCAAAAGTGACAGAAGTGGCAAATTTTAGTGGCATTCTTAAGGGGCGTTCGTTTTGGCTCGATTGCGTTTGTAGCAGTTTCAAAAGTGGCATTTGTGTTTTAGCGTTCGGATAGAAGCTTTTGCTATTTTTGACCACCAATTACTGCATGCTATCCGAACGGCTTAAAACATACTTTGACAACCGACAATATTTTAACAATTTTGCACAGTACGAAACATGGAATCAATCTCTAAAATTAACAAAAAGTAGGTACCTATATTATTATTATTTCATTGTTAATGGCTTCTGATAGTTACTTAAATAAAAAACTTGTGAAACTCTTCAATCGCGCCAAATACAACTGTCAAAACAGCAGTTGTCAAAAAACGATCACAACGATCCCACGGCAAGACATGGGTCAAAAATATCACTTTTCTCTGTCATTTGTAGCGTTTTCAAAGCTATCCGAACGGTGAGCGAAAACGATATTTTTGCTCACGAAGTCCCAAAACGAACGGCCCGTGTGATCGTTTTTAGCGTTTGTGAGTGTTATTTTTGGCACCGATAGGCTATCCGAACGCCCTATTAGCGTTCTTATCCTAAATGGAACAGGGGATGACAGTTACAAACGATCACAGTGATCACAGCCACAGACGCAGAATGTGATCAAAATTATCGAAATTAACGTTCTTAGCGACAAATGGAACATACCCCAAATAGAAATACATACTTGGGATCGTAGTATATAATCTACTTGATCTATGCTTGGGATTTGTGACCGCAACGCAAATAAACATTAAAAATATTATCCATGTAGCGTAATAATACGAATTTTATATAATGGTCCTTATGAATGACGAAAAACAAGAGCACATGAAAAAAATACGTTTTAAGTCAACATCCAACGTTCAGCATTCATTAGATGGTAACATGGATAAAATTGTAAAAGAATCAAAGCAAAAGGGTAAAACTCGCTATGATACGTTTTCAGGATAAATCACTTACTAGTTGCTCCCCGTGGTTTCATATCACAACACACGACAATTACGAAAAGTGATGATGATAAACTATTTCTATTCCTATTTACATACAAATCGGTTTACGTGTGAAGGAGTAACAAACACTCTTAAACTATCGCATTTATAGTATTAGTGTGATGCTACATACTGTGTTCTCGTTTTGTAGATGGTGATAAATCAACCTCACTGCTTGCATTTCTGCATGTTGAGCTTACTCGAGGATATTTGCTGGAGCATGATGAAGAGAGGTTCTCTGCAAGACGGGAAAAAGTATACGACTTTATCAAAATTCCACAAGAATTAGAGAAATTCATGGCTTATGGATTTTTTCAATGTGCAGATTCTTTGCTATTTGTGTACACCTTCCTGCCACTAAGATTTATTATGGCATTTTGGTCATTTCTAAATCGCATATTTAAAAGATGTTTTGGGTAAGTATGGTGGTGTTTCTCGCTGTAGTAAAATATTTTTAACTAATTCATGGTATTGAATGATACAGATATTTTAATCTGGTGCTCTTTGACATTTTAGGCTTAATAATGGCAAGGTACCTTTCATCCTTTGCCAAAAAGGATTTATGTCAGCCAATCACTTTTATGATCTGGTTTGTGAGCATATGGCATGCAGCATGAATCTAAGGGCTGTTCCATATCCTCCCATTTAATGATCATTAAATTGATAACTAAGAAAAGAAAATGCATTTAAATGAATAATTTACCTATATTATAACCAATTAATGTTGTATTCATTCTCCAAAGATTATTATTATTATTATTAAATTACCAAAAGAGAAAGTAATTCTAGATAAGCATGAACAACATCTTCAAACACATTATCAGCTGTTAATAGTAACAAATATTATTTGGAATTAAATATTTTTCGGAATCCGCCCAATTGGGCGGATTCCGCCAAATTGGGCGGATTTGTCACTAGATATTTTTTATATTTTAAAGTGTTTTATTAAAATATTAATTTGATGTTTTCGTAAAATATTTTAAAAATATTGTTACTATTAAATATGGATTTCCGCAAAGTAACGCCTGAATCTATTCATTACATTATCAGGTATGATAGTGGTCAAAGGCTAGCATGTCAGCTGTAAAAAAAACAGTACTCAATAAAATAAATAAATTTCCTTTGATTTCTCCTCTGAATACTAAGAAAGATCTCATTGAACCTGTTTCCTATTCTTTATTGCATTTTAAAAGCTTGTCAAGTAAGGTGAGAAAAGATAGTACTGTATCTTAGCATTTTTAAGTAGAGAAATATTTTGGAATCAAACAATATTTTGCTAATAATAATATTAAAGTAGGACGCTGTTTATATGAAAGCTGACTAACCGGATAGCCAATTATCCGAATGGGTCCTAAGTGTCATATAAAAAATTAAAACCATAAACATATGTAATTTTTGTTTTGTTTTATTTTAACAAGTTGGAACTCGCTGGAGTCCAGATATATTTCAACTGTTATGGTTAAAAGCTAGAGGTACTATGTACCTCTATTATTGTTGTACATTTTTATAGTTTGTACTTTTGTTAAGGCCTGATGAGGTTGCAACTTACTATGATCGAGATGTTAAATTGAGCACCCAAATGTTCTGTATGTGTATGTAGAACTGTGTTACTTTAACTTATTTAAGTTTATTCTATGACAGTTTGTTTTTCTTTATTAGCAGTCTATGTCCGATTATTCCAATTTACGATTATCCAAATCGACCCCGTTCCTAATTAATTCTGCTAATTGGTAGACTGTATAAGAATGAATATAAAAAAATAGTCTTACACATGCTTCAAATTGCAATGTTATATGTTTAAAACTTAGAACACTTGTGAATTTTGCAACATACCATTACTCACATTATTTTTTTTTTATTTTTTTTATTCTATTTATTTATTTTATTAACATGAGTTGGCTATTACTGTAAATTAAGCACACAACACAGCTTTACACAACTGATTGACCATAATAACAGCAATGGTGAGTTGAGGTGGTTGTAGAGCAATTCCTTGGCAAGTTGGTGTTAGGATAGCAACTTTCCAGTAAGACCGAGCCAAAACATAGAAATTTGTGCATATTGCAAAAAAAAACTTAAGATACTGACCCCACCTTAAAGATTATATAAGAGTAAGAATATGGTATTTGATAAAGATACAGATTTTCTTTATGACCCATTGTCATATTTTCAGATTCACATGCCATCCCCGAAAAAGTATTCTGAAACCAGCAGAGACTTGTGACATGCTCAAAGGTTCCATTTTATTAGTTTGTAGTATTTTAATGTGTTATATCGACACAAACATGATGTATCATTTGGTAAAAAGTCAGAGTGTTATGAAACTCTACATCTTCTATAACATGCTAGAAGTTGGCGATAGACTGTTCTCTGCCTTTGGCCAAGATACAATTGATGCACTTTTTTGGACTGCAACAGAACCGAGGGATAGAAGAAGGGAACATTTGGGAGTTATTCCTCATTTGTTATTTGCAATGACTTATGTCTGTATCCTTTTATGAATTGTGAAACATTTTTATTTGCTATTTATTTATTTGAGTTGCAGATTTGGGTAGCCAAGTAGCAACCATTTTTTATGTGTCTAAAGTATGTTTTAAATACTAAAACTAGCATTAAAACGAATCGCCCATTTTGTAGGAATAACTGAATGATAGACCATTCTATCACAAATTACGAAATATTTCTAGGTAGTAAAAAAACTATTAGTAAGCATATACAATTTTACTTATGCATATTAGGAATATTTTATTTCCATGACCCTTTAATGTCAAGGATTTATTGCATGCAAAATTAACACCTTAAGCTGGGCTTGAACCTGGATTTTCAATTTTGTCATATCTATAGTTACTATCATCAATGCTGTGACTATGGGTTAGGTTGAAGAGCTTTGGTGCTTGTTGTTTTACCAACCACATCTATGACTTTGCATCAATGTAACTGCATATTGTTAATGAGTTGTAACAGAAACGAATCAAAGATATCATTAAAATAAATAGAGTGGAACAAATATGAAATCACACATTAATATAAGTTTTATTTTCCCACAAAAAAAATATTGTATTATTGCATTTTGTATTGGCAATGTACAAATTATACAATTTATAATTTTTTAGGTCACAAAATTATTTCATTTGCAGTTTTGTCCATTTAGGATGCAAATTTTTGTAGAAATAAATATTTTGTAATTACTGCATTTTAAAAATACAAAGTAGTAGCCTAAATCAGTTACACTCTGCATAGGTGGGCCAATTTTCCAAAATATTTTCATATTAAAGTGAGCTTTTTATAAATTAACAATATTTCCCAATGCTCTGTGTCATGTAGTTGCTACATATAATAATTAAAATAAAATTTTATCTGATACCTACTTTTTATTAGACACAAAACTTAATAAAACTGAAGTTTAGAGCTGTACCCATGTTTTTTTTCTATGTACAGAGAAGAATATATGAAGTAGTGTTTTCGGATCAGGCATAATATTTGTCATATCCTCTTGAATATATTTTAATTATACATGGCCTCATGTATAATGCACACAATTTCTTAAGAAACAAAAATACCAAAGAATGGAACCGACTTCTACAATCAAATGTGTGAAATAACTTGTTGAAGCCGGTACCATGATGGTTCAAAAGTACCTATTATCACAATATTGTGTGCATTTTTTGTTAATTTTTTAATTCACACATTTTAGTGACTTGCTTTGACTTATGGGATCGATTGTCATTTACTGTCAAGTCAATGACTATATCATTAAGATAGGAAAATATTTTTCAGTTATTAGAGCTTAACTCAAAAACGGCTTGACCGTTTTTAATGAAATTTAAATGGGACCACACAGCAAGCATCAGCTTTCAAAAAAAAGAATCATCGAAATCGGTTCACTAAGTCAAAAGTTCTGAGGTAACAAACTTAACAAAAATAACTACAGACGAATCTAGTACCCTCCTATTTTTTGGAGTCGGAAAAAAAACGTATTTAATGTTTGCCTTTTCGAGACTCACTTCAGTTAGGCAACATCATCATCATGACCTTGACTTGTATGGGTGACCGATAGTGACAATACTACTGAGCGCTTCCGTGCTTAAGCGCGTTAAGCCGTTAGGACCTGTGATTGTTTTAGAATGGCAGTCGCAGTTCGCACGGTGGTATGGCATTTTGTGAATGCCCGCCTGGAAAGCTACCACCCCAAGTAGAAAATCTGCCGCCTTGCACCTGGTTACAATTTATTTTTTATTGTTATTGTGACGGAATAAGCACGAGGCCCACCTGATGTTAAGCGGTAACAACTTCTTGTAACTGATGCCCGTCACCCTGAGACTTAAGCGCGAGGCCCACCTGATGTTAAGCGGTAACAACTTCTTATAACAGATGCCCGTCACCCTGAGACATACAGTTGTTGAGTCTCATGTGCCTATAATTTTACTGGCTATCAAGGTCTGACTGCAACCACTTGTTATGCAACACTAAATACGTCACTATAGTGATGAAGATAGGCGCCGGACTCGTCATTAAAAAAGAGACAGTAGATTGTATTTCTCCATTTCCAGCCTTATAAAGGCAGTTTCGGATTTACTGGGCGATAGAGCGCGCTTTTTTGAGTCATTCTGTATACGTAACTCAATTCACCAAAATTATGGAATGAGCCAGTTTACGACTGGAGTCGCGATATGATATGTACACTATTAGTGTTTATTACACATAATATGTCATTGCTTACCATCTGGTGAGGTGGTGGGCAAGCTAGTAGTAGTTAGTTTATATAAAAATATTTAAAAAACAAATCGTTACAAGTGGTGGGGTATGCCCCGTATTTACATGTAAGATTATTTAACATTTTACAGATATTGAAATATAAATTTTCTTAACTTACTTAATTCAGTTCTGCACAGCTTACTGGTATTGTTCCAAGCAACAACTCTTAATGTAGCCTTTAATTCTAACAACAAGAGTCTTCTCATCATAATGATGTCTAACAATGTAAGTAAGCATACCCTTTATTACTTAGACTGGTTTTTCAATCATCAGATAAAAATATCAGGCTTATAAAATGCTAACCAACCGTATTAAAAACCAATGTACTTTTCTTTTGAACAACGAACATTTAATCTATTACGTTATTTTATCTACAACGATATTGGCTGTCCTTACGTCTATTCATATGAATAGTAATTGTCCGATGATTGAAAACTCGGTCTTTCAATCAACTGATACAAAGTATCATACTGATAAAATGTTATGACTAAATTTAAGGGAAGGGTATTCATATGCCCGTGGAGAGTTGGGTTATGTCACCCCCCCATCTATACCCATGGGTGTCGTAAGAGGCGACTAAGGGTATGGTCAAGTCCAAATTATGTAGTAATTGTGTCGATAAATCACATTCTACATGTCATACATTATTAAAACTCCGTATAGAGATTGGGCGATAACACGAAGTGTCATATAGTGCTATTACCTATATTATTTAATGTCATAAGTTGGTCGCATCCCACTGGGGCCAGTTTGAGCGGGGGCTGTTGGGAATATACAATTTGTTCTTAGGCCTACTGTATGTTAACGTCGGCCGTTGCGTACTGAAAACAATCCATACATAACTTAGTTCTATGTTAAATTACAATACTGTACAGTCCACGAAATCATGCAACCTCCGCATTTGCGTCGAAGCTTCTAAGTCTTCATATCTTATGTTTGTCCAAATCTGTGCCAAAGTAGTTCTTGTATAGACACATCAGCTACTATTACAGTGGATGCAATATAAAATAATTCATGATTGCGGTTACAGTTTGTGGAACTAAAAGGCAGCGTCTTCAAGAAGTTTGACAAGAACAATCTTTTTCAAGTATCATGTAGTGACGTCAGGGAACGATTGCACCTCTCCGTTCTACTGTTTATAGTAGTGCTGCAAACTATGAAGGAATATATGTGGCGGGAAGAAAGGTTTTGGATACTTGCGCCTGACTGTATGCTGGTGCTGACTTTTGAAGTTATCATTGACTGGGTGAAGCACGCTTTTATTACAAGGTAATTCTTAATATTGTTATAATGTTAAATCTGCGTCGAACAACTCATAGCTTGTGCCACTAAATAAAAATGAATTAATACCCCTGAATCAGACCGAATAGTTAGGCCGAAATATTTTTATTTTTGTAACAAATATGGAAGAATTTGAATAGTCTCACCCCAGGTGACTGGTAGAATCTGAAACATGATGCCTGATACCTATTCTCTTAACTTAATGACTCCTAGTTTACATATATTGATCGGAAACAGAGACGCTGGTTCTGTACTTTAGCAGTACGTATTATCAGCTGTTCTCGTAACATTACATGGTACTGCAGGTCTCTTCTTCATCCCATCAGTTGTTATGTTCTGTTCTTGAGCTGATCTCCGCGTCTTACTTAAAATGTGGACGATGTCGTCTGCTCATTGGGTGGTCTGCCTTGATTGATCTTGACATATACCTAAGTGAGAATCACACTTTTAGGTCTCAAGATATTGCAAATTGTATTCGGAAGACATCAGCTAGTTTCATGTCCGAGTTAGAGGCAGAGCTGCTCGTCGAAATTCTCTTATTTTAGGACTCGCTACAAAACTACAAACAGTGTCCTAGATCTTCACTGCAATTTTAACTCTATTGAGTTGGCAACCCGTTTTGATACGCAGAGTGACGCTGTTTTAGCTCTTTGAGCATATAACAATAATAAAACTATTACTCTACAGATTTAACGAGATCCCATACGGAGTGTATAGAGAGTACACGGTCAGTTTGGCGTACGACGTAGCGCAAACAAGACAGAAGTACGCGTTCAGCGACCATTCTGACTTAGTGGCCAGGCGGATGGGATTCATACCGCTTCCACTCGGCGTCGTCATCACAAGAGTGCTGGTACACGCTGTCAAAGTTGACGGGTGAGTCATAAAGTACTAATATTATGAGTCAATAAATTAGGGTACTATATCACCCCGATTGTCCACTGCTGAACACAGCCTCCCCAATTAAGGAATGATAATAATAATAATAATAATAGTTTATTGTACCAGAAAAATACTTTACAATATTGCTTATGATGTACAAATTGCTACTCCACTAGGATTCCCTGTATCGCTATATTGCTATTTTTTCTTCCCATATCTGTGCATAAAACTAAACTCAATGTTGGTCCGTACATACACAGTAATTAATAAGGTTGAAACAATCATTACCAATATTTTGTTGAATAGTATTATGTAGATAGGTGTGCTGTATCTTTTTATTGATAATATGTCACTATATTGTTTTTGTTGTTATTTTAAAGATACATAATATGTATATACTAATTTAAATACTGTTATTTATAGCAATTTATATATAAATAAATATAATTCATAGAAACCTCTATCATCTCAAATAGTTGATATTATAATGTTTTCCGTATCCAGATAGTTACGTTGAGATAGCCAAGCTGTAACTTTATTTTTACATTCAAAACGAGAGAGATTGTGTATTTTAATTATTTTGTTTAAGTTTTTGTAGACGTAAGAAAAACTTAAACAAAATAATTAAAATACACAATCTCTCTCGTTTTGAATGGTTTACCCGTCATCGAACGCTAGGCAGGCGTCTTGAGGATTGCAGTGTAAGATAGCAGTTCCTTAGAAGGCGCTGCTTCTCATCATCAATCCATAGTATTATGAAAGCATTCTTGAATCTTTACCTGTGTTAAACAAAGTTAACCTTCATAAGAGTCGTAGACGCCTAAATTGAATAAATTATTTTGATTTTGTTAAGTCGTTGAAGCATTGATGACCCAGTGGCAATGGCGCGCAAAAGGTCCATGGTTTTAATCCCGCCACGGCTTGCGCTTCGCCGTATGGTGGTTGGGCATTTTGCTAATGGCCTTTTGGCTAAGTACCAACCTCAAGTAGAAAATCTGTCGCCAAGGACCTAACGGAGTGTTCCAGCTGTCCTTGAGACCAAGTAACTGTAGGCTAAACCTGCTTATAAGTACATCTGATCACATCATCAGATTGATTATGGTCAAAAGCTAATCTAAAGGCTGTTTTTAATGGCTATATGGTTCGTTTTCCACTGAGAAAATCTTTCACTAGTCAGGTATTCAGACTCAATCTCGAATTCGGATATTTACTACTACGAAGAGAAGGGTCCCCTTATAATTTATATCTGATGTTCCGACTTATCTAATTATATCATTAATAAAATAAAATAAAAAGTATTACTAATGCATTTATTCCCCGAACGCATTATTCGCCAGTAGAAATTGCTATTTATATTGATCGACAACGCCATCTGCACTCAAGTTTCGGTCCGTTCGGGTAAGTATAGTAAAGGTAGAACCCGGTTTAATAAAGAGACTAATCTAAAATGGCTCCGGTAATCATTACTTCTCGCACACTATTGCTGTCTATAATGTGCAAGTGAGAGGTATTTATTATCGGCGTCACTTTAGATTCATTTCATTAGCCCTAGAATAGGACAGAAATAATGCGCGCTATGTAACTTAGCTTGCCGTCCTGCGTCTGCCACTGAATGTTCCGCACAGTCTGCGAGACCTGGAAACAGTGCATATTACGTAGTGGAGTTCAACTATATATTGAGTGGCGTAGTACATATTGCGTCACATCAAAATGTGATCAAAATGAAACCAACATAAACTTAATAGACACTACACATTCAATGACGACTTTTAAACGTCTTATATTTAAATGAGTTCTCTCACAGGGATCGGTGATACTTATGAAACGTAAAATCTGCTTATGAATCGCTCGTAGCGGAGCTAGCTTATAGTTCATAACTGAACTGATGCTGTGGTCACGACTTGGATGGGTGACCGTTAGTGGCATTTTACACTGAACTGTTCCGTGTTTCCGTTTAGGACCGTCTGTCCGAGTTGTTGTCTTTTGAAGAATTGCGGTCCTAAAAGCATAATCCGAATTTGCGAATACCCTAAAATAACCTAGTTTGCTCGCTCGGCTCAAGTAGAGAAACTGTAGCCAAGTATAATATTAGGGGTTAAAGTATGAAATTGCCGATTTGTACTGAAGAATTGAAATTTGTTTCTTTTTAATTTAACATATATATTTAATCAAAATAGTTATCAAAATTATTTATACAATGCTGCCATCTAATAGGGAGGTAATTTATGCCTTTGCGATAGAACTCTGGTGATCTAGATTCGACAAACTGTGTGAAAGCATTTCGTACTGCCTCCTGGGAAGACTTTCTCCACTTTTTATCACACATTTTTTAAAAGAAGAACCTCATAGTTATCATGTGAAGAAAGCTTCACTCAAAAATATCAAACTATGAAGGTTCTATGTCAATTAGAAGTACCTATTACAATAAAACTGCAATTTCATACCTTAACCCCTATTATTATGTGTATAACGATGTGTGGCAGCTGTCCTTGATGTGACATTATGATTCTACGTTAGTCTGAGCAACATCTTCAACCAATCTCCCAACCAACAAATACCCCGTGGAATTCCGGGCTAGAATTGTACCCCCTCCTGTAGGAGTCGTAAGAGCCGATAAAGGGAAAAATATCAAAGGGTGGCAGCAGCGCCTTCTGAAGAACTGCCATTCTACACTACGATCCCCAAGATGCCTACTTCTCCTAACATGTGACTAATCCTTATTCTTGCACATTCAATAAAATTATGTAATTTTTTTTCAGATTAGCAGCAATACTGTTGATATTGCTTGCGTACTTATGTCTAATCACGGTACGTGTGCTGGTCTCCATCGTCATCCTCGGCAAGGCGTGTGACTTGATAACGCAGCATCAGGCCGACAAAGGCGACATACATACAACTCCTAAAAGGTAACAGCTTATACCATAGATATTGCTAGCGTACCTATGTCTGATCACGTTGCGTGTGTTGGCCTCCATTGCCATCCTCGGCAAGGCGTGTGGCTTGATATCGCTGCACCAGGTGGACAAACGCGACTTACATACCATTCCTAAGAGATAACAGCTAATATTATTGATATTGCTAGTGTACCTATATCTCAACACTGCGTGTGCTGGTGTCCATCGTTATCTTCGGTAAGCGTGCGACTTGATAACGCAGCACCTGGAGGACAAAGGCGACTTATATACCACTCCTAAGAGTTAACGGCTTAAACTCTCAATATTGCTAGTCTAGATGGTCTCCATTGTCATCCACGGCAAGCTTTTGAATGCAACAGGTGGGCAAAGGCGACTCACATACCACTTCTAAGATTCAAAGCTTATTCTATTGATATTGTTAGCTCAGCTATTTCTGCCCATGGTGCGTGTGCTGGTTTCCATTCCCATTCTTGGTAAGTCGAACAATTGTGACTTACATAACATTCGTACTAATACTCCTAAAAGGTAACAGTTTATACTCATGATATTGCTAGCGTACCTATATCAGACACGGTGAGAGCGCTGGTCCCCATTGTTATCCTAGCTAAACATGCAACTTGATAACGAAGCTACGGGCGGACAAAGACGATTTACATACTTCTCATAAAAGGTAACATGCCTATGCTGTTGATATTGATTGATATCAAAATGGTCAGATATGATAATGGTCGAATGGAGAAGATGTTGCGGGGAACCTAATGTCAAAATGTCCTATGATATCATGTCAAAATGACTGCCACGCTGATTTGTGAAAATATTCCAAGCATTTTATATTCTATTTCAGGGAGCCAAAAGATTTGTTAGGTAAAGACACTCCGCTGTCCTACAAAACGCCTGATGTGGAAGCGTCACCGAAGAAACCCACGCAACTGAAGTTCCTTATACCTGATGATGTTGCTTTGGTAAGGTCCCTAGATTTAGTTTGCTTTTAAATAATTGGTACTATAGTTACAAAAGGAATTAACAATTGTATTTGTATGCAGTTTTAATTAAAAAAGAGGATTTGATGTGATGCCTTATTATTACCACCGTTTCTTTGCTGTTTAGATTAATGTGGCAATAATTCGTGCCATGAAGCTTTGGTAGCTCTATATCTTATGTTTATTTTAAACGTTTTAACAATATATTCAATAGCACAGTATGAAATGTTTACTGTTAAATTTTATAAATAATCTTAAAATTGTTACTATGTCACCTGCCTACCTAAGGTTGGTAGAAGGGAGCATAAAAGAAAGAAGATAAGAGTAGAGTATAAAGTATAATGAATAGAAAGGGTTGTGGATCTCAGACAGGTTTGGCAATTTGACAAGCTTCCTTGTTTAAGGACTTATCTCCGGTCTGCTAGTATTCGAGTCGATGCTCAGCAGCAGGTCTGCCGTGCATGGGCTCGGCTCCACACCGCCGCGCCGGTAGAAAGTCCCAGCAGTCGCTGTAGAGACGAATGGCCGCGGTCGGTGCTGGAGGTCAGAGGACGGCCGGAGTTCAGAAGTCAGGTATACGGTCAGCCATGTACTGGAAGTCAGCCTCGTACAGGAACCTCAGATTTGGGGTTTTTCAGAAGATTAGTAATAGAGTTCGATCAAGATTTTAGTACTGGATATTCAACGTAGTAATTTGAGATTGAGTTTATGTAGTTGCACGTTGAGTGGCTGGTGGCAAAGTGACGCCAATTATCATTTAGGAAGGACTTCCGAGGTTTGCCGGAAGTCTCTTGTCCGATTCGTGGCCTTATATGGTAATGTACCCAAGCCTCAAAGCCGTTAGAGTCATCAATCCAATCACTACTCTGAATTTAAATGAATTTAAAAGATCAACGTTCGTCTATCGGAAGTTCCCAAAATCTATCGTGGTATTTTTTTCTGACTTCAGCTAGCTTGACAGTTGTGCATAGCTGTCAACGATATGAGACGAATTGACGAGTAATTACTATCAAATATTTTAGATTTTTGGAACTATATTTTTCTTATTATATAGTCCAAATAATGTTGGTATTTATTTTAACGTTTAAATAATTATTTAGAATGCTGATATATTCTAAAAGTTATAAGTACCACAGCGACATCTATCATCTCGTGTAGAAAGTTTCTTCTATCGGAAGGTATCTGAGACTTTAGAATATTTGATATGCGACCTCTATCGGTGTGTCGCTGAACTACCTCAGCACGCAGCAAAGGTTCAGAGATTTAATGGATTCGTTCAAAGTTCAAATGGAATTTAGATAGTCGATTGTGCGCTTAACTACTTGGCGCTTAATTAATTGGCGCTGATTTAAATTAATTAATTTAAGTTTTATTTATTAAGTTAACCGATTTTTTAGAACGGTTACAACTATGGAAACAATACCTAATTTATTTACATGTTACGCTGTCCCCACTTAGGACGAGATATGGTCAAGAAGATTTATTTATAAATTTAATAAAACCGGTCAAGTACGAGTCGCAACTGCAGTTTCGCAGAATGGTTTTTGGATGTTTTGTTATTTAATTTATATCTACAAACACTATTGTATAATAAATGATAAATATACAAGCACACTACGAGAGATTTAAAAAGAGTAGAATTTTTAAAAATGTTTTTAAAAACTGTACTGATATAAAAAATGTAAGAGCAGTTTTTACAAGTTATCGAAAACAATATTTCTCGTATGAGGATTCAGCTTAATTATTTGAGGATATCAATATCGTCATAATAGTATCAGAGTATCACATTTTAAGTGGCCCTTTATTACGGTGCAAAAATCACAGCAGCCACGTTGTGATTTTTGCACCGTAGGTTACGCTTTGGTTTAAAAACAGAATCTCGTTATCGCGCGGAACTCTATTTAAAAATGTATATCAATGTCAATGAAAATAACAGTTAATCAGCATAAAGTTAAAAAGTGAAAATCAAAATCATTTATTCAATTTGTCGTTTACGACGCTCTTATGAAGGTCAATTATAAACTTTTACTATAAAATATTCTACTACCGTGCTCAGCAAAAAGATTATAGAGCCTCTTCGAGAAGAACGGCAAGAATCTCGGGGCCATTCTTTTTATATAACTTTACTCTTTTACAATTTGTAACATAGGTACTGTAAAATTATCACAATATATATTTATTATATAGGTGACTGACGGTGGTATGGCAGAGGTGGAGTTAAAGTTAAAACGTTGATTTAAATACAGGTGGAACCGCTAGTTGACGTGTCAGTAGGCGCAGCGGCAATCTTCTCAAACAGCGCTGTGGATATCAACGGGGTGTGCTATCTCAACGACAAAATGAACCCGCAAGTCAAACAAGAGCCGAATGCTTACTTAGAATCTGAACCGGTGAGTGAAAAAGTAACCAATTTTAGTCTCTTTTCTAATAATTAACGTAACTTTGTATTTTTTTAACTTACAGGCAGTAACAGTCGGAGTATGGCATAGTGCGTGGTAGATGGCAATAAGCATGCCCATTTTTATTTCGGACCCAAAACCATGGTCATATACTTTATGCCCCGTGAGATGCCGGGCTAGAATGTCACCCTCCCGTTATTACCTGTTCTGTACTGTAACAGCCGACTCGTCCACTGCTGAATACAGCCTCCCCTATTAAGGGGGTATTTGCCATAATCCCCACGCTTGGGAGGCGGCTTGGGGATCGCAGTGTAAGATGGAAGTTCTTTAGGAGGTGCTGCTGTCCACCTTCCAGTATTTTTACCTTAGTCGCCTCTTACCACACCCACGGGATGACATCGGGAGGTGCAATTCTAACCGGTACCTCACGGGGGGTTACTACCTGTAGGTGATAGGTAATATACTAACTGTTCATCACAAATCGTACACGCGCGAACGACACCACTGGCGAGCGAGAGCGACTGCGCATGCGCAGCTCGAAAGTATGGGTACTTATCACTGTAGGTACGATGGAGTGATGGAGGCCTGCAATATTTTTTTCTCTAAAGGTTTTGTGTGTAGCATATGTCTCAGATCAGGAAACAAGGGAATCAGTTTGTCTGAAAACACAAACTATCAGTTTTAATAGCTGTATCTATAAGTGTAACTAGTGACCGTAGCTCCACGTTGTAGCGCAACCCATTTTTGGATGTGTACGATTATGTGTATAATTGTATTAGTATGCAACGGAAATCTTAGTGTGCGTGGCAGAATGCGCATATTACAATGAACAAGCGAACACTCAGATCAGAGAAACGAGGAAGATTTGCTTCAGTCCATGTTTCTTCCCATAAAAGTGTTGCCACGTCTCTTTGACCGGTTGGGCTGTCACATCTACATCTCTACATCTGACCCTTGCAATTATAGACCTATTTCCATCTTACCTGTTCTGAGTAAAGTATTCGAAAAAATTATGCTCAAACAACTTCTATCCCATTTTAATGAGCATAATTTATTGGATGAGAATCAGTTTGGTTTCACAAAGAGCAAACCCACAACGGATGCAGGTGTTCAATTGATGTCGCATATACTGGAAGCCTGGGAGAGTTCACATGATGCTATTGGGGTATTTTTTGATCTTTCCAAGGCATTCGACTGTCTAGAGCACTGCACTCTGATTCGTAAACTTTCACACTATGGTATTCGTGGAAAAGCTCTGAATCTTGTAGAGTCATATGTGTCAGACAGGCTACAGAAGGTTGGAATAAATGGCAATACTTCTTCCGAGTCATTGGTAAAAATGGGAGTACCACAGGGATCAATTTTGGGGCCTTTTCTGTTTCTAACATATATTAATGATCTGCCTTGCATGGTCAAAGATTTCTGCGATATTGTTTTATTCACAGATGATACCTCTCTGATTTTTAAAGTAGATAGGAAAGACAGTGAACTGACTCACGTAAATAATGTATTATCTAAGATCTGTAAATAGTTCGCCGCTAATAATCTTCAAAAAAGACGAAATTTTTTAAGTTTTCTTTACCAGATGTTCCTTATGTTGAACCAAACATAAAGCTTGGCCCAGATAAACTCCCTATTGACAATGCAACAGTCTTCCTGGGAATCAAAATGGATTCCAATTTACAGTGGGATCCACATATACATGATCTCTCCGGAAGACTTAGTTCTACAAAATGTGCGTTTGTATGCCAGATTTATTATTTTCATTGATGTGTGGGACAAAGTCAAAGTAATTTTTTCAATTTAGGCGTCTACGACGCTCTTATGAAGGTCAATTACAAATTTTAGTATTGAAATATTCTACATTGTACTGCCACGTTCAGTAAATAAATTGTATAGAGCCACTGCGAGCAGAACGGGCAGGAAACTCGGGGCCATTCTATTAAACATCTTTTATAACAGTGTGTTACATAGTTACTATACCTCTTTATCGCTCAAAAAAATGTATTCGGATACTTGCCAATATAAAAGCACCTAACATCAATATACCCAATTTTCACAAACCATATTTTATTAAATTTAATATTCTATCCATAGTATCTATTTATATACTAGAAATTTGCACATTTGTAAAAAAATACCTAACATTATTCCAAAAATATGCCGACCAACGACGAGATATTCGATCACAAAATAGACATACACTTATAAAACCAAAGTCCAGTCTAGAAATGTACAGATCCGGCCCTAACTCAATGGCTTTAGATATATGTATATAATAAGCTGCCTAATACGCTAAAAGACATTGAAAAGGTAGAATATTTTATTAAAAACCTAAAATCTTTACTTGTATCTAAATGTTATTTAACCTAAGATGATAAATTGAATGATATAAAAATAGATCGTTCCGTTCCTACCATTGCCATACCCTTATAGGGTCATATGTATAACACAAACAAACATGTTAAATAAGACCAGCATGTAGCTATATATGTTGCAATAAGTAATTGAGTATTGAGTATATAATAGAGTTATTACAATATTTGTTTAAATTATGTAGGTAACAGGCAATAGCTTGGCAGAGGCGGAATTGTCCAGGCATTTTTGTCGTTTAAGTAATCAGAAACTTTGTAGTCAGTAAAGATTGTCTCTATCTCAGCAGCAGTTCCCCACAGCAATACACCATACGACATAATACAGTAGAAGTACGCGAAATAAACTAGGCGAGCAGTAGCTACGTCTGTTAACTATCTTATCCTAAGAACTGCATATACAGCAGAACTAAGTCTTCACGTTATGTGTTCGCACGTGCCACGCCTCCATTTGCTGCTATCTCACTTGTTTCCTGATCTGAGGGAAATGCAGCCTCAGGCATAGAATTACACTCTTAGGCCGTATGTCAGATAAAACTATCGATAAAGCGATTTTTAAGTCAAACGTAATTCCCCCAGGTTGACGTGAGTAGAAGCGCTCCAGACATCAAAGCCGCTGCCAACCTAGAAGTTAAAACAGAAGTAGTAGAACGCCCCCTCTCGCCGGACGCCGAAGGTCTCAAGCGCCGCTCCGAGTCGGAACCAAACCTTGTCAAGGCTGAGGAACACTACGAAGAGGCTACGTAGCACCAACTGTGTTGCTGTCTGGTAAACGTTCAATTCTAGTTTACGCTGGCAATGTGATTAAAACGGATTAACGTGGAACTACATTTGATGTGGCAACAACGTTATGGGTGAATGAGCTGTAATGTTAATCGGTTTTTCAACGCCCTTATTTATTATTGCCCTTCTTTGGAGTATAAACGTAAAACTTTGCGTTACTTTATCGATCCAATATGTAAAATACATCGTCATGCTTGTTCATCCCCGAAGGGTCAGATAGTTGTGTATAACTACACCTAGTGGATGAAAAACTACTTAAAAAAGTATAATAAATTAAAAATTAAAAAACCCGACTGCAAATTATTTATCTTCGTTAAGCGTTTTATCGTCGGTACAGAAACGAATCAATTCATGTATTCGCCAAAATGGCGGTCACTTCGAGAACTTGATATCGTAGGGCAAGAAACTGCAAGATTTTAAATAAGAATAATATCATCAAGTTACGTTAGTTAATAAAAAAAGAAAATTAATACGCCTTCTTTTTGATATGTGTAAAATTCTACTTGATCATTTGTCTTTTATTTTATTTCTTGTATTTCAGCTACACAAATTCTTTACAAAATGTAAGGGAAAAGTTTATTGCAATTTGTGACTTTTTTTTTTTTTTTTTTTATGTTATTTTGACGGAACAAGCTCGAGGCCCACCTGATGTTAAGTGGACTAACCTCTGCCTATAACAGTTGCAATTCATGACAACTCACGAATTGCACTGCGCCCGTCACATTGAGACATAGTTGTTAAGTCGCATTGTGCCTGTAATTTCACTGGCTCTCAAGGACTACTGCCGGAACACACCTTTCGGTGCTTGGCGACAGACTTTTTGAGAACTCCAACGATGGTTTGTCCCATAGAAGTTTTTGATAAGTATTAGAAACAGGATCGATTGGCATCAAAAAATGTTTTTGTGTAAAATGGCTATTTTCTTGCCCATTGTAATCTTTTTTGAAAATCTCTCAATGGGGATCAAAATTCATGAATATAAAAGTAAAAATTATGGCTAGTCTCCTAAGACCATTTCCGAGTAGCTGCAATGGATAAGGTACTTCCCCTTACTGCCCCGCTGAAAGTTTCCATCCTGTATATATTTGTAGAATCGTTTCTTAAAACCGTTCATTTTGATAACCACCTCGATGGGTTTGGAAGAAAACATTTTTTTTTTGTCACAATATGGCGTCTAAAACCCGCCATTTTTACTTTTTTATATTTACCTAGTATCACCTGTGCTATCAAGACGAATCCAAGGATATATTATAAATTAAAATCGATTGAGCCGTTTAGAAGTTATGGTGGAATAAAGAAACTCACAAACATACATACATGAACCCTGAAAACATAACAAACCGTTTTTGGACAGTCGTGTAAAAAGACTGAAAGCTTCTGATATGTGATGCTTGACGTCATTTTTATTCATACAACTGATTTTTAGCATGTTACACCACTTTTGTTTACAAGAATTTAAAATATAGAACAAACATTGCTTATCCCAAATTTTTTAGGTTTGTGGTACTATTAGTTTTATGTATGTACATACCCTGGTTGGTCAAAAAGTTCGAGGAATTAAAATACTCTTCATGAAATGGTTGAGTAATTGAGTAGGTTCACGCTTCATTTCACAAAAGTTGGCACTTTTAATATATATTTTAGTCCTTTATATGTTCACCATGAAAAACTTATGTAAACAATAAATTAGATTTCGTAACGCAGTTTTGAATATCGTTAGCGTGAATATGATTGAGAATTGTAAATTGTTATATGAACAATAAAGACTGATTACGACTTGGGTGCTTGTATACGAGATTGCTCCCATATATTATTGACAAACGTAGTAGGTACATACTTTGCTTGTTAAAGATACGCTTTATATTTTGTAGCCTGGATTGGTTTTATGCTCGGGTATATGTATTTAGAGAATTTTGTTTTACAGGTGTCTCGTTGCAAAGCGATATCAAAGAATACATTTATATTGGAAATTGATTTTAATTTGAATTGAGATTAGTTTAATTGATTTATCCTGATTTTGAAAATTAAGTTAGATATTTATTTTATATTTTAATATTAAACTTGTCGCCTTTCCATGTTCCGTTGCAATATGACACCCTGTTAAAGTTAATGTTATAGAAAAGGTGATGTAGTCTTTAATGGCCATTTTGAATGGATAGCAAAAAGAAGAATGCCACATGGCATCAAGCAGATATCTAACAATGATTTTGAACTGTGAGCTGTGCATGCACAATGAAAGGGCAAACATAAAATAAAGACTGGGAAAAGGAATATAATCGTATAAAAAAACGACAAAAATTTAGATTTTCATACAACGCCAATACTAGGAGCATTCAAATCCCTTTAATGTCTTGTTAAGACGGGAATACACATGACTGTAGCTGGCACACTTGCATAAAAGCTCCTTACACATGCCGCATACTTTCATGTCTATACGTTAACTGGCATGCCTGTATCTGCCACGCAAGTAGATAGCACAACATTTGATTTACTGGCATGCAACGTGACGGAGGGGCTGCGAGCTGTCTCATGAACTGGTTTGTGTATACTCTCGTCTTGCAAATACAGCCATGCAAGGACGCAAATTACATGGACGCAAGTTTAACTTGCAAATCTATCCACATTGCGCCAGTAACTTCTATATGCCGTTAACAGGCATGCAAGTTACTGTTCCAATCTACATGTGTAGATTGGAACAGTATACCTCGGCTTTATGCCTAGTGATAGCTCGTGCATTGGCTTCGCGAAGCGTTCGTACGTTTGTTTGGAGTGGTTGTTTTCGACAATGTATCCCTTCGGGTATGTATAACTTTACGGCATTCTTCTTTTGGCTGTACAAATTATGTATATTAAGAAAATGTAGAGAATATTGTAATATATTGTTTAATATGATTTATTATTATTTATACATCTAAAAGTCTTATTCCTAAACGTGATTTTTGTGTGCAAGAGTGCTTAGTTTGTCCTAAAACAAATGTATCCTATTTATGTATCTTCGACTGTAAGTAGCTGTTTATTTATTGTGTGTATTTGTTCATAGATAAGCGTTACAAGATTTATGTTATTGTAATATGGTAATAAATTTAATTACAAAATCTACGGAAACGCGTTTATTTAACATAATGAAACCCTTATCTACTATATATTTTCTATATATGTATATTCTCATCAGATTTATAAATATATAAAGATACGTAATTGGGGTCCCTGATTTAAAATGTTGCAGTCATGTTAAAGGAAACTCAATTAATATCATTAGTACTTACAAATTTCTGAAGAATTCTAGTTTTAGTAGTTTATAATCTGCCAGTGTTTACTTTAAAAGTAAGCTTAAAATTCATCTTCGATTAAAGTTAAAAGTTTTTACATTGATGTTTTATAAAACTTTCATTGGTCACATGTATCATCTGTCAGTCTAAGCTTCATAGTGTTCAAAATTTAGCGATTCAATTTAATGAACTGATATAGTTTTCAAATATCTGCGTATCAATAATAATATTATAAAGAGGAAAGATTTGTATATTTGTATGTAACGAATAAACATAAAACTGTGTGTTGATTGACTGGTTTCGTTCCTACCTGTATGGTCGCAGACAGCGTGTTCGCCTTGAAGATCGTTTTTCTTCCTGGTGTAACACCACCACTGGTGTACCTCAGGGTGGTGTCTTATCTCCTCTTCTCTTTTCAATTTTCATAAATTCAATATCTCATAACATTTCTTCGTCCTACCACCTCTACGCAGATGATTTTCAATTATATTCACATTCATCACTGCCTGACTTACCTGACGCAGTAGAAGCTACCAATAGGGATCTTGCTTGTTTATTGGAATGGAGCAAAGCATATGGGTTGACAGTCAACCCTCTTAAAACTCAAGTTATCATAGTAGGAAGTTCCCGCTTGATAACCAGGGTTGATTGGGACTCTTTGCCGCGAGTTGTGTTCGATGGAATTGTCATTCCATTTAGCAAAAACGTAAATAATCTCGGTATCACATCGACCAAACTCTATCATGGGACGCTCAAATAGCTCAAACCAGTCGTAAAATGTTTGCATCTGCTGGAGCTTTACGGAGACTTCGCAACTTTTTACCTACCACCACTAAAATTGCGCTTGCACAATCTTTACTATTCCCTATTCTTGATTATGCTGACGTCTGCTATCTTGATCTCACACAAGATCAGCTAAATAAACTTGAGCGACTCCAAAATTTTTGTATAAGGTTCATATACGGCTTACGCAAATATGATCATGTCTCCGAATTTCGTACCAAACTCAAGTGGCTACCTATTCGTCTTCGCCGGAATGCTCATATACTACATCTCCTTTACAGTATTCTGTTCCTTCGTTCGTCTCCGCGGTACCTCAAGGAACGTTTCAATTTCCTCCATACTACCCATGCTTTATCGTTACGGTCATCAGATATTTTTTTGCTACAGGCACCCGTAAGCAGAACCTCTTTTTATCATTGTTCTTTTACTTCTGAAGCTGTTAGATGTATAGAGTTTTCGACGACACATTCCCGCACAGCCGAGAGATTGCGTTTCTGACCTATAATTCGTCATGACTAGTGATGTACAATAAATAAGATAATCAATATTTAGTAACGTTATTTATTGCATTCATTATGCATATATATTCAATTCATATATATTTTATAGGAATTATATTTCAAACAATGTAAATACAGTTGGTATTGAATTTAATCGTAATTTCTGAATGTAACGAAGTAAAAAAATAAAAACGCATTATTTATTAGAAAATGTAAATACGAAACACATAGTTATAAGTCTTAAATAATGAAGTCAACGTCAAACCAAAATTTAATACGCACCAACTTGCTTGAGGAGTCGTAATCATCTTCACTAATATATAAAATTATATTATTGTAAATCATAGAATCTATGCGGATATCGCGGTCAAAGTCATCAAATATAATATTTTTAGTTTTTTAACCAACTTCATCCAGTAATCACTTATAGCTTTTCCGCATGCTTCTTTTAAAAGCTACTTCATCTTTTTTTATGCCAGACGATGGAGAAGTATTATGGCGGGCTGCATAACCATCGAGTCCAGATTAGCTCAATGACATTGTACTGGCAAACTGAGGGTATTCGGAAAGCGCGATTACCGTACTCCAAAGCCAGTTATTTCATTTGCCGGCTCATGTTCATTGACTAATTTAATAAGTTTTGCTTTTAGCATTGACATATTTGCATAAATCCACTTCTTTGCCGCTAAGCCACCAATTCCTCTTTTCTATAAGCTTGGGTAGGTAGGTGCTTTATTTATTTGCACCGAATGTTAAGGCGTTGTCTCTACTAATATGTATATTACAGGGAAGATTTGTATTTTTGTATGTAACGAAAAAACAAAAGTACTGAACCGATTTGAAAAATTCTTTCACCATTAGAATCTTACATTATATCTCATGAACATAGGCTATAGAATATTATCAAAAAATATGTTTTAATTTTATAATTTTTGTTAAATCCCGTGCGAAGCCGGGGCGGTTCGCTAGTCCATTAATACCGTTATAATTATTTAAGGGTTAAAGTATGAAATTGCCGTTTTATTGTAAAAGGTACTTTGAATTGATATAGAACCTTCATGGTTTGAGATTTTTGAGAGAAATTACAAGTGAAATTACAAGCACCTATGAGGTTCTCCTTTTAAAATATGTGCAACATTCGATTATCGACTTTCAGTTGTTTTTTTATTCAGCTTAGACAAGAAAGATGGATACTTCGAAAATTCGAGTGATTTTTGAATACGAGTTCCGACGCGGAACTAACGCGAAAGAAACAGCTCGCAATATCAATGTTACGTTTGGAGAGAGGAATGAACGCACTGGAAACTGATTTGAAGAACGAACCACGTGAAAGAGGCCACACAGGTGAATAACAATGAATTGAAAGAGATGGTGGAAGCCGATCCGAGCCAAACTACCCAGGAATTAGCGGCTTTGTTTAACATTACCTTACCAACAATGTTGACTCATTTGCGTCAAATCAATAAAATAAAAAAATATGAAAAATGGGTGTCTCATGATTTGACTGATCTGCAGAAAGAAACTCGCATTGAAAATTGTGATCTGTGTTGAATCGATACAGAAATTAAGGAATATTGGATCGAATTGTGACATGTGATGAAATGTGGATTCTTTACGATAACCGTAAGCGAAAAATGAAATGGCTGACCCCAGGTCAACGTCGCAACAGTGTCCTAAAGCAAAGCTTACCAATAAAAGGTAATGGTAAATTTTTGGGGATATTATCATGTTGTTATTTACTATAGCTTTCTCCGATCTGGTAAAAAATAACGGCAGATATCTACTGTGCCGAACTCCAAACAATGATAGCACAACTAGCAGTGAAACAGCCCCAACTCATCAAACGATCTTCACCATTATTGCTCCACGATAACGCGAGACCTCATCACGAGAAACCGTGTTAACTCTAAAGGAACTGCAATTAGAAACCATTCGTCACCCTCCGTATTCGTCAGACCTTGCTCCAACGGACTACCAATTTTTTTGAGATATTTTCACTTTTCTACGTGTTAAAAAAATTTCTTCCCAGAAGGCAATACAAAATGCTTTCACACAGCTTGTCGAATTTAGATCATTATATCGCAAAGGCATAAATGACCTTCCTATTAGATGGCAGCAATGTAAGGATAATAATGGTTATTATTTTGATTAAATAAACATGTTAAAGAAAAAAAAAGAAAAAGAATTCAGTGCAAATCGGCAATTTCATACTTTAACCCCAAAATAACCGAAGGCTCTGACAGGCCAGGTAGCAACACGTCCTGGAATCCTCCTTGAATGGAGCCGCATTAATTTCGTCGTGAAAGAAATGAATGCGCCAAGTAGTAGTTTTTGACTCAAATGCCAATAAACTGTTTTCCACAAAACCATATTTCCTACAACCAGCGTGGCATATTATGAGTCGTGCCCCTTTAGCAGTTGACGCAATCCCGGCGTATTAAGGTTTTTGGTAGGTGTATTCTACAACAAGACTTCTTATACGGGTGCTTTTAGGTCGAACCTTGTTTTTTTTTCTGTCTATCGCATATAGAAAATTGGCCTGCATAAAATTAAGAATCTTCTGCCCTCTTGCGGTTCGTTTTCCAAGGCCGAATGTTCCTATGCTTCTGTCATTATCATTTTCTCGTTTCCCGAGGCGGGCATTAAAATATCCTTGTGTGATGGTAAATTTTGGTCTAAATATTATCATAAACGTCTCCTAGATCTTCATAAAATTGTTCTATGGTAGGTCCGTGAGCTTGTATCACTGATTATTTTATTATGCCTTATTACAATCTAAGCAAGACGGTCCAATATACAATTAACTTCAACTAAGTATATGTTCTATTATAATTTTATTTACCATAAAGACCATTTCGTCAATGCCAGGTCTGGGGCCTTCGCGGAAGTACAAAAGATGATCTGAGTTCAGAGTTATTATAAGTTACTCTCCCTCACGTCGAATTTCAAAGAGACCTAAGTCCCAATTGATGATCTCTAATTAATCAAGTTCAACAAGTTTTCATCGGATGACAGCTACTGGATGTTGTAAGTTAGTATATATTTATTAAATAAGAAATGATCATTACTGAGTATAGATGATGGCACGCTAGGGTGCAAAAACATATTATCTACCTTCTCTTATGTATTGGAGCCATACTGACAGAAAATTTCATTGAATTTCTACTCTCATATAATATACTCGTCATTGGATCTACTCAAAACATCTATTCATATTTCAGGCTTGTGACGTCTCCGTTTACGAGCTAGATACCCGTTACACAAGGAATACCGAATAGACTGACAGATTGTCACCGGAGTCTCATTAATACGAAACCGTTTTGCCCATTAGGTACGTATTTAGTACACTAAAAAGGAGACAAGCCTTTGTTGAAGGACTTAGCTTTTTTAGTGTTTTAGCACTGTTCCCAGCTGTTTTTAAAAGTCATTACGAATATTTTCGAACCTAGGTTTAATGACTTCCAACGTTGATATCATGCCGGTTTCAGATTAAACTTTGATGTCATGTACCGCATTCATACGCTCCACTAGAATATACAGAATACTAACGGGTATGCCGTTGATTGTCAGCTCATTATGATCAGCCATTGTGTCTAGCAGTTCTGGGCTGAAAAATTCTTCTATATTAACGATACCTGGGTGGTAGTGGCGTCCTTTCAGCGACGCCTAATCGACTGTTGATGACCGACAACGAAATGATGAAGTTTTTCTATTTGTTTTTACTAAACTGTAGATTAACGTGAAGTTTTAATCTCTTGCACTGGAACGGATCAGACGTCAACACCAAACACATCACTCGCAGTCGTTTTTTGCCGAGGGCTTATTCTAATGGTCGTTTCGCGAGCTCAGTAGGTACATTTCTGAACGACCACAGAAAGTGCTTTCCAATCAAGCGTTTCTTACACGTATATTCTTATATTTATTTGGGACTTATGGCAGCATCATTCCTGTATGTGGACACGCTCAAGTCGAAAATCTGTCGCCAAGGACTATTACGAAGTGTTCTGGCAGCAGTCCTGGAGAGTCAGTTTCCATTTTAGGTTAAGCCTGTTTACCATCTTCGCCAACTTCAACCACTTCATCGCTTCTATATAAAAAGACTACCCTATGGGTGATAAAAAAATAAAAACATCACTTGTTTGAGCGGTTAAACTTAAAAATGGAGACCAAAGCAAAAATAATGGTTGTGGAATTCGAATCGCAGTTTTAAAACGGGCGTTGCGTTAGGAAAATATTTAAAGTAGAATTATACTGTAACGGTCACTGACCCCATAGCTGATAGAGTTCGTGCAAAAAGAAAAGGGGTCGCGTGAATGAACTAGGGCTAATCCTAAACTATCTTGTACCACGTTTGTGAATGTTTATCACTAACGCCATCTAGTTCTATTGAGATGAACAACGTCGTGAGCATACTGGTTTAACGCAGGCTAACACAACGTTCCTTAGAACCCAGACAAGCAAACTTTGTTACACGTGAAATGGATTTTGTTATATTCCGCTTTCTATAAAAGGCGATAGAGGGCTCTGGTAGTACCACAACCAAGTAGAATTTAGAATAAAAGGGAGGTACACTAATGATCATACTGTCATGACTAGCCGGTGATATCGCCGACTTCGGCCAGTTTCTCTTTGATAATAATTTAAAAAAAATATATGAACATGTTCTACATTAGTAGAGTATTTTTTTCAGTCGCCTCGATTGGGACTTTTATGTGATGTGTTGTTTTATTGTCTTAGTAAATTAAATGAACATAGAGCTTGCACTACGTAGAGGAATATTACGGGCTTTTATCTGTATCCAAACAATTATTCAAAGTTTAAAATAAGTCGTAGGTACCTACTTATCTATACTTTTGTCTTGTTGTTATAAACGGGATTTAATTTCTAATATGCTATGTTCTTATTTTAATAGTACCTAGTAGGTAATAGTCTTAGTGCCTAAGTGTAATAGGTAATAATAGTAACTGTTGTACATAGGGTCGTAGGTCGTTGCAGCCATAAATACCAGTAACGAATGCTTCTTTACTTTCATTGTGTATTATTTTGTTTTTTTATGCTATAAGAGTGCAAAAGACCTGATGGTAAGTGATCACTGTCGCCCACATCCGTAACACCAGAGGTCTGGAGGATGCTTTGCCGGCCTTTGAAGAGGGAATATGCTCTCTTTAATTACTTAAGGATAGTGTATACGCAGGACTTTTCATACAAACTAACCTTCTTATTTCAAATACATAAGTTAAATCCACGTGATATGTTTTATGTATTTTGAGCACTTAGCTTAAATATGCAAAACCATGTTTGCAAGGAAAGCGCTATAGGAAACTCAGTCTACTCTATCTTTAATTGTATAGCCTATGTTATACTTTGGGAATTCCATTTGGTAATACTTTGTGAAAGTAATAGAGACTATTTCTTACAGTAAATGTATATTATTGTTTTAAAGTCATTTATTCGCATCTTTGTGTAAATGATGTTCGTTTTAATAAAAAAACTAAGAAGTTAACAATCTAACAATTCCTTATTTTGTATTGTAATTTAAAAAACATGGTTCGTCATTGCAATAATCTAAAATGTCTATATTTTTTCCAAACACATTATGATAAGATAAAAGAATAAGTTCTCTAGGGGTTTAAATCTACTATATCGCCTAAGTTATTGTAATAGTATGTAACAATACTAGTTATTCAATCTTATTATGATAAATTATGTAAATAGTGGGGTAACGAAATATATGCGATACATATTTATAGTCTCTCGGCGCACACTGAACATTATGTAAGTCTAAAGCACTAATGTGCCTATATTAGTGCTTTAGGCATACATATATTCAGTTTAGATAATATATACTTATTCAAGTATTCGTAGATGCGTTAGTAGCGTTCATTTGTTAGGACATGTTTAGTTGATATATTTATTTCTATTTACTCCTAATTCTCAGATTAATATGGAAAATCATGATTTTTGTTAGTAAGCTATCTAAATACTATTTATATGACTTGTTTTACAGATATTCGGATCTAAATAAATACTACTATCATCGGCAAAACAATTTTTTTATATAGGGATGGTATTAAGACGGATCGCTTGTCTTACACTATGGATACTTAATAAAAGACTGTTAGCTGATGACAATACTGAGGGAGGAACCTACATGTTCCTATAAGTTATTAAATTGTTTAAAACCACAAATTGGAGAGACTACGACACTGGTCCAAAACCTCACTAACTTATTTATTATTAGATATGAAGAGAAATACGGTACAAAAATCTAATTAGCAGTTTTAAATAATTTTAACTAATCAGGTAACTGTACTGTATACTTACATAAAATACACAAGTAAGTGCTAACTATACAGTGACTGATCGAATAAATTGTAACTTAAGTACAATAATATAGTTGTTCTAACTGCAATGTCGACCCCTAAACGAAAAAAGGGAATAAAATGTAAAAGTCAATTTTCAGTTTTCAACAAATTATATTTTCGCACCTTAGGTGGATCCATATTAAATAAAATTTCTTTTCTCTTATATACACATTACATCCAAATTTAGTCAGAGTGTATTTACAAATATATTAATTAAATAGAATTTAGTAAAAATTAGTGAAATTTAACAATACCTACTTAACATTTACTATATTTTAGAACATCAACAACATCTTTCACTCTGGTGAAACATACGATAGCTTAAATGATAATCATAACTAGGTACACAAAATTCATTATGAATTCGTAGGCATTCACTTGGGTGAACATCGTAAATGTTAGAAATCGTTCGTTATGCCTTACCGCGAAATGCTTGAGACGAGATGATTCCATGGTATACTAACCCAAGGCTGTATGTAAGTAACAGGTGTCAACAACGTAAAGTATTAAAGATGCGCGCCATCGGCATCCGTTTTGGTTCCAGCGTAGTACGACCGCTCAGACACCGAACACCGGCCGAGTAACACGTAACCTAATAGAAAACCGTATATCAATAACGTTAACGCGATGCAACATTACGTAAAAGGTGTAAGAATTTTAGTCTTTTCCGTTTCAATTGTCACTCGATTGTTTTACATGAATTACGCATTATTAAAACCTATCTACTTCTAGCCTTGTCTATCGGAGACTTCGTCTCGTTAACAGTAAAAACATTAAAAACTCGTTCACCGTATTCTTATTAAACATAGTTAAGTGCAAGACCGAGTCGCACAGCGACGGGCAACGCGTCATTGGTCTTGCACGAGTGACATCATTCTGTGGAGATCTGCGATGGAACATTTATCAGAACATGGAAGGAAACAGTGTAATAACAATGAGTTTGCCTTATAATGCTGTGCTTTGTATGTTATTGTTATAACTTCACAGCGTCAACAGGTCTACGAATCTTTCGCCTATTTGAGTTAGATTGTAGTCGCAGTTAACAGTTGCAAATTTATTGTCCGATATTTCAAATTCATTATGACCGCAATATTGAAAGTCCCACCCTGTTGTGTATTCCCTGCTTGTATCGTGTTGTTTATTTTTTATTATATTGTAATACTCATATGTCTTTAGTCCATACCACTTAATTAAAAAAGGATTTAATTTTATATTCCTAACACGATAATGACAATATCTAGTATAGAGATTTCTTATTAAAATGTACCTAGATAACAAGAAGTTCACATACAGAGTGATTTAAAATTTGAAGGCATTTGTTAATAAAATCTTTTTGAATTTTACATCTCTATACCATGATCAATACATATTTTGTGCACTTTTGTACATATTACAACAACAATATTTTACAATATTTTGCACTGATGCCTAGATGATCACTTCTCTTATAATAAAACAGATAATGATTTTGTTACACAAAATAGTAATAATGCTGACCTCCTTTCAGAAATGTGTAAATATGAGCTATGAAACGAATGTTAAATAGACTTTACACAACGTATAACAATGTTTATAAAACGTTCTGACCAATTCAATGCCAAGTGACGGTCACCTGTATTTAAATTGTACAACTTTTTCATCACAGAAATTTAAAATCCATAGAAATGAAGTCTTAAATGTAATTATATCTACACAAACTTATGAGTATTATAAATAACGGACCCTTGCTACTTTTGAAAATAATTAATATGATTAAGAGATCATAATTTAATGCTATTACTAAAACTTTTTCTACATTAATATTAGTCTATTTAATAATACATACATTAGAAAAATATATGCCACTGGGAAAAGTCTGAGTGAAATCACTGAACAAGTGCGACGATGTAGAGAGAGCAACTTATCTTAATCATGACAGACGAGAAAGGGGTTAATAGTACATCGATGTATAGCTATTTCATCTCAACAAGCAGTATTGAGCAAATTTAGTAAAATTAAATCTTTTGAGCAAGAGAAAACAATGACAGCAGCTGTCGAAAATAAATTAGAAATATTAGTCACAGTTACACATCTTAAAGAAACATACATAATAGTCGACGTCCTCTCATCAATAATATAATTATATTCGACTAGAAATATAGTTAAACGAAATAATAATTAAAGTTATCACTTATTCAGCAGTCGTGTTACACTTAGTTCATAAATTGTAAAATAAAATTGCAGTGGCACGATATAAAGTTAAATTAATGGCACAGTTTCACGTTAGT